>JAVJHY012271251.1:0-24739 GCA_035593235.1 Phascolosoma agassizii | reverse complement strand
GAATGAACTACAGTCTTTATTTTCTCCAAATTTTCAATTAATGGACAAAACGTCATTCTTGGCCGCGTAGAGTATATCTCCTGTCATTAACTGGGATGGTAAGTCTTCGGCCTTTATTTCATTTGTCCGCGATACGATAAGTGCTCGTTCGATTGCATTTTGAAGTTCACGTATATTCCCTGGCCAATTTTTTCGATGAAAAAGGTGATGTCTAAAAACCTCCGCGGCGGAATCCGCGACCTCCACCTCCGCGGCGACCAGAACTTCTATTTTCCTGTCGACTCGGCATATTTCCCAGTTCGTCGATGGTGAGGAATCCATCATTATTGGTGTCGATTTTGCTAAAAACATCTCCGATCGACCTCGAAATTCGTTTTTTGAGATTCTACCATCTTTATTAGCGTCCATCCGATCAAGAAGCTTCTGGGGATCACGCTTCCCTTTGCTGCGCCCCTTTTTTTCACCTCCCTTCCGATCCCAGGATTCAAGCTCTTTTAAGGTCACATAACCACTGCTATCTAAGTCAAGCTGAGTATACATTTCATCGGTACCGAAAAATTCATCGGCAGTTACTAGTCCATCGTTATTTTTGTTCATAAGTTCAAACTGTTGTTCTGGAGATCCAGATCGGTGTCATCTTACCTCTTCCGCTTGGGCAAAGGGCAGACTTATTGCCAATACAAGGAAACTCAAGGCTGCAACTATTTCTTTCGAAACTTCTGTTTTCATATTTCCAATTTCCTTGTGTTAAATTTTCTTTTCTTAATGAGATTTCTTTTCGCGTCTACTCTGACTCGAGGCCGTAAGTGGCGCAGAGCTCGGTTTCAGTTGGGAGGGTTTCATAAATTTCACCGGTAGGACCGCGCTAGGAACCTTCGTCCGTGCGTTCCAGCTCGATTGGCGTTTTGGAGTCGTTGGTGTTTGTGATCCACAATACATGTCTTTGGGGAGCTTGAGTAGCTGCTTCAGCAGCTACTTCTCCCTTGAGGCCGTAGATTGGTTTGAGTTGGGCTTCCGTGGGGAAGGTAGTGTAGTATTCGCCTTTTGGACCGATCCATTGTCCCTCATTGGATGGAGTGATTTTTACAGCTGTGCGCGATCCGTTTGGGTTTTGTATCCAAACCGAGGAGACCTGTGAAGCCACAGAGGCCGGTTCAAGCCCCACAGCTTCCGTTGGGGAAGGCTTACTGGCGACGACGTAACCGCCAGGAGCTCCGCGGAAATAGGTGTCATGGAGCACATAGTAGGTGTTGCCTGCAATCACCTTTGCTGAACAACCGGCCGGAAGTACCGGTATGGGAATGCCAATTGGCGCTGCAACAACGATGTATTTTCCGAGATGCCATCGATAGAAAAAACCCGCGTGAAAAAACAAATTCTTACCGCCAAAAAGGATTGAGATTGCGCCTCGTGGTATTTTCTTAATATGATGGCCTGGCTTAATGACAATTTTCGGAGCACGTTTGTGCTGCGACGTTATCGGGTGGGCACGCCTCGGTTTGGCCACCGCCGAAAAACTCAGCCCTAACAGCAAAGATCCGATCAAAAAGAGTTGGAAAATCCTGGAGAAAGTTTGCATGATTCCCTCGTTCATTTTGTTATCCTCTCTTATTAGTAAACATCTTTACGTTTGCTTATGATTTCTTATGGAAGAATCAATCATTACGTTGACTAGTCGTAATTAGTTAAGCAAGGAGGATGCCAACACCTAAAACCAATCCTGGATAAAATTCATAATCTATTATTTATAAAATATTTATAAATGTAATTTTCGACATGAGATTTAGATTTTAACCCGGGAAGACAAAATGTTAATGCAGATATTGCATTAAGTAGTTGGAAGTTTATGAAAGATTTGCAAATAAGGCTGAATTGATACCGTAACGTTTTGTTCAAATGCGCCCGCTGGTCCATCATAGAATACTCGTCCTTTGGCCGAGGTTGTTTACTACCTTAGCGTACATTTCCGCACGAATGTGCACAGTACCCCAATACCCTCAGGCGGTACGCCAAAGCCTTCCACCACAGTTGCGAGTATCACGATGCCGACACCAGGTGTGCTGGATGCGCCAACTGTAGTGGTCGCTTTTATTTTGCCACATTTAGTTCTTAGCTTATATTCTGGGCAGTTTTAGGTTTATATCTTGAAATTCAGTCGTAGGGGATCAACAGGCTAAGCCTCAGAAAGATTCACCTACTCTGCCTCGTGAGAGGATTGAAGTCTAAAATTTAAGATTCAAAGGCGCTTTCTTCTTAAGATTAAACAGGACAAAAGTAGTACTCACCATCTGAGCTAAAAAGGAGAAATTATAATGTGGAAAGTAATGCGGTTCTCTCCTGTGACCATGGTATGGGGCCTATTTTTTTGTTTGCTTTCAATAAGTCATTCCAATGATTTACTTGGCCCGATGAAGCTTCGTACTGCTTTTCATCGTCGCTTTACATGTTTGGTGTCTAGGGGATTTTTTTTCTCACTGCCTGAGAAATAGCCATGCGGTCATCATTTTTGCATGGCGCGTTCTTTGTTGACGAGGAAATCCACTACGGCTAACATGTTTGACCAGCCCCCGGCACGCATGGGGTCAACACGATATTTGCCGTTGACGATAATTTCTGGAGCGCTGGCGAGATTATAACTGCGGGATCGTGATCGGGCTTCCTCAATCTGGCTTTCTGCGGCTGCTGAGTTAAATGCTTTGGCAAAGGTTTCTTTATCAACACCGTACGTCGCAAAAAAATCTGCCAGCTCGCTTTCATTACTTAATGTTTTGTGTTCAACTACGATAGCGGTAAATAGGGGTTGATGTATTTTTTCGACGACGCCTAATTCCCTGGCGGCATAGTAGGCCCGGGCATAGAGTTTCATGGCCTCATTCCATACTGCGGCTAAATGCCGGAAATCAATGTCGTCGGCTTGTTGGCTTCGCCATTGCTCAACTAAGGGTTGCATTTGGTAGCAGTGCAGGCATCCGTATGAAAAGGCTTCCACCACCTCAATCTTACTGCTGTCTCGCACAGGTATTGGCTTATCCAAAACCGAATAATGTTCACCTGGAATAAACTGTTCTTCTATTTTCTCCGAGGAGTCGGCCTTATTGCCATTATCTTTTGAAGCAGCACTATCCTTTCGGCCAGCAGACAGAATAACGATATCCTCCTTAGGCATGTCTCGATAACGATCGAAAGATGTTGTTTTTGAAGAAGCAATTTTATCAATAGTGTCCATACCATCAACAACTTTGCCAAACACGGTATAGCCAGGTTGATTTCCTCGAGCGTCCAGGCTGGAGTTGGGGACTACACTGATAAAAAACTGGGAGGTGGCACTATTCGGCTCCCTGGTGCGGGCCATGGAAATAGACCCTCTAACATTTTTTAACCCGTTACTCGATTCATTTATAACTGGGGGATGGGTTTTCTTTTTTATCATTCCCTTTTCAAAGCCACCACCCTGAACGACAAAATTAGGGATAACGCGGTGAATCAGGGTGTTATTGTAGAACCCCTCATCGACATAAGTAAGGAAATTGGCCACGGTCTCCGGGGCTTTATCCGGATTGAGTTCCAGTGTAAAATTCCCCAGAGTTGTCTCAAAGTATACTGTAACTGCCGAAGGGGTATTGGAAGTTGTTTCCCTAATATTACTTTCTTTGGCAAACAGACCTTGGGCAACGGTAGCAATTAGAATATGAAGCAAAATAAGTTTAAATTTCATGACTGTTAGCTCCCATTAGGCCGCGAGACCAAGCGCGGCCAATCGTTTAAGATTATATTTATCCGGCCGCTACCTTGACGGTAACCGTTTGTTTCATGCCCGACTTAAAGGTCAAGGTCATATCGACCTGTTTTCCTGAAGTCAACGCCCCTTGAGGTCCCATTAACATTAAATGCATGCCGCCTGGCTGAAATTGGACTTGGCCCTTTGCAGGGATAGCCAGATCGGTGAGTTCGCGCATGGTCATCAGGCCATTGACCACGGCCATTTCATGCACTTCAACTTTCTCAAATGCCTGGCTTTCGACTTTGACGAGGGTTACCTCTTCAGCGCCCACGTTAACCAACGTCATATATCCAGCATTCACGTTCGCGTCGGGGTGCGCTTCTTTAACCCAGGCATTCATAATTGCCACCACATCACCAGCCGGCTTAGTGGGACTAACAGTGAACTCTGCAGTCACTGAGGTTCCCGAACCTTCGGGAGTCGATTTTTCCGGTGCTTCTTTATCCTTCTCAACCATCCTTTGACTCTCCTCAGTCATATAGGAAATTAAATCCATGGCCTCTTCCTTGTTCAAACGCATGTTCGGCATGGCCAGTTTGTTGTATTTATTGTAGAGCCCCATAGCGATAGGATCTTTTTTCTCTAACATTTGGTCCGGAGCTCGCAACCAGTTGAGGAGCCAGTTCATTTCTCGCCGTTCGGTAACCCCAAGCAAGTCCGGCCCTAATGCCCCCTCTGCCTCGTTACCGGTAATGGTATGGCAGGTGGCGCAGCGGGTGCGAAACAGTTGTTCTCCTTGAGGAATGCTGCGTAATTTGGGCGCGTTGGCGTAGTCGTCTCCCTCTTGAGGCCTTTTCCATCCCTCGAGCCAATTGCCAATTTGATCGGCCAGCACATAGGGGTTCTCGAAGGGGGAGCGCTTCATCCAGCGACCAGTGGTTTGATTGCCGATAATCATGTTCACATTATGATTGTTAGAACCGTCCTGGATCTCTTCAATATATAATCCAAGTTTTTTACGCAGTTTGATAATATCCGACTCCTCGCCAGTCAGAAATGTCCAATTTGCCCGAAATCTTTTTTTGTACTCTTTAAGCACCTCTGGGGTGTCGTTTTTCGGATCGATCGAAATGGAATAGAAAAAAACATCTTTACCAACGCGATCACCCAGAATTTCCTGGGCCTTAACTAGCTGTGCTGTTTCCAGGGGGCATGTATCCGGACATCGGGTATAAATAAAATTAATGGCTACTATTTTATCTTTGATGAGATCATCAAAGAAACGAACGGTCTTGCCATCCTGTGTGGTTAACGGGATATTGGGGAAATAATTGGCACCCCAGGGTGAACCCATTGTGGCGCTTGCGCCCATCAAGAATAAGGCAGCCGCCGCTAAAACAATTTGCTGCATGACTTTTTTCATCTCAAAGCTCCTATTTTAAAGGGTTTTGATTGCTAATTAGCGTAATAAAAAGTCCGCGACGAATGGAATAACCGCTCGCCGCGGACTGGGACTTAACTTCTTACGTTTATTTCTTAGCCTGCTTTACCAATTTGTTAGCCCGATGAATCGCGACGTCAACGGTGACGGGCGTTGGGCAGTTAACAACATGGGGAGAAGTAAGAGTATCGAAATCGTAGTCATCTGTAAGCCCTGGATTAGGACCAAACTCGGCAACCATCGGCCACTCACGAATTTCGACTTTCCCTTCAGCACGCAATAATTCCAGACGTTCTAGGCCTTTAATTACTGGGCCATCTGCTACGCTGGATGGGTCCACCAACCAATTGGCAAAGCCAATGTGCCAAAATGGGCTATAATCGTCTTCTGGCATGAAATATGAGGGAAGACCGATCTGTCCGCCCATTGGGCCGCCCCCGGCAAGATTAAGCGGATTTGGAGGCTCGGGTGGAAAGCCACCTGCCAATGGGGCTGGTGGCACAAACTGAACCAACGGGACAGCTACTTGAGCGAGATGCTTATGTTTAGGCACATAGATAACCCCCATGTTATTGGGAGGACCCGCCGGAAATGAATCAACAACGAGATAATAGGGCATATAATCCCCACCTTTCCCATCACCAACCCAAGATTTGTGTCCTTTCATCCGCACATATGGTTTCTCGGCGGTCGTATTGATCTCCAAAGCATGCGCGGAATCCAGGCCCCAGTTGTCCCCATTATAGCGACATGTGGTATTTGGCGGATCATCCGGGAAGGACTCTGGATCTTCAGGGTCACAGTTCACGTCAACCCGTAGACTCTCGTAGAACTCATCACCCCAACTGATAAAGAAGGCATTGACTAATACATCTTTGCCATCGATATTCACCCGGCGAAGTGCAGTATAGGTATTATCTGCACTTTGTGGAGGCAGGCTATCATTCAATTCAGCATGCCCAGGACCAAAATGTATCGGATTCGGCAAATCACCAAAGAATGTCCAATTGGTACCGTCGAAAGCTGCCTCAGCAGTCGCTTTTTCAGGCACCCCGATCAGTCCGCCAGCCCAGGCCAGGCCCATCTTTTCTGCCAATTTTTCGTCAGAAATATCGTGCAAGACAAAGAAGACTTCGCGTTCGTTGCCTTCACTGTCGATATTGGTGCCCTTCGTCAGCGGAACTTTGAACACAGCACGCTCATCCTCTGTGGGATTCGCAGCGTCGCCAATTTCCATATTAACCATATCCATTTGTTCGACTTCCACTCCATCAACCCAAATTGAAACCGCCTGGTCATCGAGGATTGGACCGAATTCCCCGATATCGTCACCCGTTCTGGCCGTTGGCAAAGCAACGGTATCGACATAGCTGACACCATCCCAGGAAGGTAGAGGTGTGGGCATCAACTTGGTTTGTCCCGGATGCTCAATATCCCAACGTAATAGCATGGCATGATCTTCGTGCTGGGTATTGTGGCAATGTTCCATATAGCTACCGGCAAACTCCCGGAAACGCAGTGCGATTTCAACCATATCACCACTGTCAGGTTGTGGGCCAATACGATATACGTCCTTACGCGCCCATTTTTCCCATTCAGGAGGTTCTTTTCCATCTCGACGCAGGATAATTCCTTCCTCGAAGTGAATGTGAACAGGATGGCTCCAAGTACCACTATTGATAAGACGCCATACTTCCAGGCCACCGGAATTCTTAGTGGGGGCTGCAGAGAGACGTCGTGGATCCATACCAACCCCTTTGCCACCATCAGTCTCGATTACCCAAGGTTTGTCGTCCGTAGGTTGTTTTTCGAACTCGAATGTACGATGAAGCGCGGTGGCTAATTCTTCCTCAGTAGGCTGGCGTAGGGGGATCATTTTCTTTTCGCCTGCAATGTATTCTGCAGGGTTCAAACTATTATCGTCTCCGTCGTATTTATGTACCCGGAATTCCAGGAATTTTCCAACCACGGGATCACCGTCGACCCAACGATCGGCGACGCCATCGTCGTCGACATCCATTGTTTTGGGCGCATAGTCACCACTCACGATATCCTCGAGCGGAATTGGTACGTCGGTAGCCTGGCCATTCTTATGCTGCAACGTATTGACGAAGTAGAGCTTGTCACCTTCTTCGAACTTGCTGAAGTCAATGATAATGTCGTAACGTTCTGCGATACCCTGGGTGGGCAGCTCACCGTTTTCAAAATAAACCGCGTGCTCCATAATATTGCCGTCGTTGGCAATCATATGGAAGGGCACAGGTTCACCAGCCTGGTTTACCAAAGCAACCTTAAAGTAGCGAGATACAGAACCGTTCAACAGGCGGAAACGGTAACGGCGAGCACGTACATCCATGTAAGGTTTGTAGAGCCAGTTAACCGTCATTACATCACCGACAAAACCTGTGAGATTAAACGGATTAAACCATAGCTGACCCTCTGTGTCCCAGGCCTTTTCCGCCAAAAGCAGGTTAACGTCATAATCCCGATTACCCCAATCGAGCGCGCTACCACTTGGCATACGCAGGTTGACGCCGTCATCAATGCTTTCATTACCCCGATCGATCGCGCTGTAATAATTCATCATGGCAGCACTGCCTTTATAAACATTTTGCGCCGTGAAGTCAAGCATGTGATCATGGAACCAGTGGGTGCTCATGGTTTCCCGGTAGTCGCCGGGAATCTTTTTAATACCTCCGTGACCATCAGGAGTACCTGCTCGCGGGTCTTCTGCATTGGTATTAATCGAGTCGTGGCCTGCTAGAACTAAAGGCCAACGGTAATCAGAAAACTGACCCGGGAAGAAGAAAGCATTGGCGTAACCATCACTTTCCGCCGGGTTGTGGCCATTATGTTCGTGGGTTGTGAGCGTGTGTAACCCAAAGCCACGGTTAGCAGCTACATCGATGGGTAGCGCGTTATAGTGTCGCATTAAAACTGATTTCCCGTAACGGGCTTTCAGGAGTTTTGGCGGAAAGGTGCCGTCAAACGTCCACAAGGCCTCAGGATCCTGTTCAGGCATATTGGGGTGAAATTTCACAGTAATGCCGTCTGTAGTGCCCTCAAAGCCCGGAGCGCCGACGGTGTTATGATAGAGGCCACCCGGACCGAACTCCCCAAACCGGTAATGGTGATCCTGCTTGCGATCTCGCAATCCTTTATTGGTTCGAGCTTCTGCAGTCGCGGTCTGAAAGTACGTCCGCGGCTTAAATTCATGCCAGCGTTGATGAGACCAACCTAATCCGGGTGGTCGTCCCTCTGCGGGAGGACTTTCCAGAGAACGGCCGAGAAATGATTCGATTTCGGACCGCCATGGGTTCTCGTCCCAGACGTTGGCAAATTTACTAGGCTTAGGCCAGATGCGTTGGGAAAGGAAATGATCCAACTCCATGCTATCCGGTCCGCTTTGAGCTTCAGATGGCGCCGGAAATGGCTGCCAATGTCTCGGGCGTTTCGCTTTTCTGAGTCTGAGCCTTTTATTTCCAAACTCCTCAAAGCGCAACATTTGTTGGCTGAATGGCTCGGCGTCAAATAGTGGGCTTGGTGAACTATTGGTCGGAATATCAAATCTACCGTTATCTTGTTGCTCCTCTTCTGCCACTGAGTTATTTTCGCTAGCGTCCGCATTTGTTCCGGTCTCTCCGCCTTCTAGAGCCCCTTCGTTTGCTTCATGAAGATCATCAGGAAGATCTCCGATAAATGGCCCAGTGAAGGCTGAAGGATCATTTTCACTAGGGAATGGGCCGTATTCTTCGTGACCATGACCATGACCGTGGCTTTCAGAGGCGTGGGAGTAAGTGATCGGAAAGTATAATGTCAAAAGTACAATCCAAACGATTCGTAACGATGGAAGGCCGGAGTTAAGCAGCGTATTTTGTTGATCGGATCTTGTTGGTGGACGCAATATCGGAAACAAGAGTTGAGCCTCGCCCTTTCCGGGTGCAGCTGTGCCGATTTCGACTGCCGCAGGGCCCCACTTTAGAAAGTTTCGTCTTTTTGTTTCCATTGTTTCTTCTCCTTTTCTAGGTTTTACTGATTTGATTGGGGATAGAAGCGCCTTAGTTTCTGACTGTCAGTAAATCGATACATTTTCGGCGTTTCTTCCCCTGGTTGGTGAAGGGAGCTGCATGCATGCTATTTCCTATTGTGGTTTTGAGACTCTACTAAACTTTTTCCTGGAAAGATCGTCTCTGTAATAGCTCTCCCTTCGGGGTTATTGTCATGACGGTAAAAGTTGTATTTCAATGCGAATCATTTGAGATAGGGTTTTTCTCAAGACTGAAATCTAAATAAGCGTAACGAGTTTTTAACGACTTCTTACGCAGAAAATTTTCTCAATTTTGGGTAATTTTGGCAAAAGAATAATCAAGCACGAGATCCCTCTGATTGTGGTGTCTGCCCTAAAAAATTACTTTCTTTCGAATTCCAAAATTTATGTTGAGTATTAGGTGAAAAAGTGATCCAAGTCGAAATAGAGTTTTGGTAAATTAAGATGTCCAAATACACTTTTATTTAATTTCATGAAACATAGAATTATTCAATAAACTTCCTTAAGCTTGGCCTATGCCATGAGATATTATTAGTTTATAAAATATTTGCAATCAACTTTTTATATATTCTAAAACAACTTTCATATAGCGGAATTGGGAGGAGCAAGTGTGCTGATGTTATAATTAAGTGTAAGGAGGTTACAATTTTTTATAACAGAGGTAAGATATTAATATCGAGGAACAAAATTAAGACTTTCAATTGTTAGTAAGTTGGGACATTTTTTGGAGGGTATAAATCCTTGTGAGCCTAGCATGGCAGAATTGGGTCTGTATTGAGGACCGATGTTTTAAATTCAGAAATCCTGGTAAGTAAGTGCGACTTTTTCGCAAGGCGTAAATTTGGCAGGGGCAAGGTTGGACATGTAGTCGGTAAAGATGGAGGTTATAAGACAGATAGACAGCCAAAAAGCGTATTGCGGTAAGCTCTCCTAAACAATCTTGATTCCAATAACAAAATTTGATATATTGAGGAATAGGTAAAGAAATATATTATCATTCTCATACTCCCAAACAGTTAAGGCCGTTATTTTGGCTACAATTAAATACTGAGTAAGCGCGTGGGCTACCCGTTATGACGAAAGACGATAGCACATTTAATCAAGACGACTTATTGCGTCCTAAAACTATCCCGATTTCGGCAACTAGTGATGTTGGCCGGATGCCGACAATGTATATTTCAAGAAGGCTCATATCGGGAGAGATTTCGGTTGAACAAAAGGCATATTTAGAGATTACCGGCTTGAGTGAAGAGGCCATCGGATATGAACTTGCTGATCAAGAAATAGTTCTTGGAAGGAGTTCTACTTGTCAGGTTCAGTTACCTGTTTTCGGCATTTCGCGTGTTCACGCCCGGATCGCCTTCCAAAACGAAGAATATTTTATCGAAGACTTAGGCAGCACTAACGGAACATATGTAAATAATATTCGAGTTAAAAAGTGTATTTTGCGAAGCCATGACGTCGTTGAAATTGGCGGGGTGAAAATTGTATTCATTGAGGAAAAAGTACGGAAAAGGATGTAAGAGCAGGTTTTAAAATTGTTTGATATTAGTTCATGCTTAGATTTGGGTCAGGTTTGGACGATTAGATGACAATAGGAGCGGTGGAATATTAAAATATTTCGATGTTTCTGTTGCTATTTAATCGTTCAAAGATGGCTGAAGATAAGTCCTGAAGAATATTGAACAATTTTAAAACATGCTCTAAGACCGTGGGTAAACGTTTTGCATAATTCATCTTTTGGCCATCTTTGAACGATTAAATGACGACAACATCATGGTCATAACTTACTTTCCCCACCTTTTTTGCGCTATTTTGTTGATTTTTTGATTCAAAAAATCAACTGCTTTTCGAGTGTTGACTTATTTTACAATCAGTCAATCATACTACTTAGGAGGGGTGTAAAATTATATTGAAGATTTCGCATCTGATCTTCCGGATAATTTCCTTGCTATTCAATCACGAAATGGCCACTTCGTTGTTCCCATTTGGGAACCAGTCTCGTTAACACTCGGCGCTCAAAATAGCATCTACTATTCCAGCGGTTCCGCTCAATCAGATCAAGGAAATTATTCACAAACATCAGCCAGAAGATCACCAATTTATTTTTACACTCCTCTTTTGAGGATGGAGCTGGAAAACTATAATATTCGAGGTTTATCCTTTTCTTGAATAATGTGGGTAAAATATAAATCCCACTGTGTGGGCTCCTAAGTGGCAACTTTTGCTTTAGGGCTACTTGGTTTAGCCGGTCATCGATGTAAAAAAAAATAGCTAACCTTTTGGGTATTTTAGTCTTCTCTTGGATTTTTGGTATTGATGCTTTTTACAAAGTGCCCAAATTTTATTAATAAAGAATCGATAAAACCAGAAAAACACTTATTTTGAGCTTTTTATTCCATGAGTAGATCAAAATCCATGCTAGCATGGATGAAGTAGCCGAAACCCGGTGTTAAAGTCGATCCAGGTGGGAGTTTTCGAAAGCGCTTATGGTTCCATTGCCAAATAGATGGATTGAGCCGTTGGTCTTCCGGTAGGATCATTTCTTTTTGTGGTCCAAAGATGTTCCAACCTTGCTTTAATTTATGTGTCGTTGTTCTACACTTCACACCTGCGACCCAAAGGTTGGGATCAACGAAGCTATTAAGATAGACCCAAAAACCCTGGCCTGGAAGGACTTCGGACAGTTGCAGCAGACGACTACCTTCGACGCACCAGAGGAATCCTGCATTTCTTTCTTGAAAAATGTTTTGGGGTAAGGAACCTGCCACTGTCAATGGTAAACTGAGCAGATTCCAACCAGGTTTTAGGGATAGTGTGAAGGCGGTGGAAATCGGTGCTCCAGTCTCGCATTGGCCTTGAACCCCATTATCTTCGAAGCTAGCGTTATATAGCTGGCTAATCTCGTTCGGGCCGAGTATGCGGCGCCAGATCATGAGGTCGTCGTAGACGGCAGTAAAATCGTCGGAGGCGAACATTCCATCGGCCCCTAATACTGTTGGCAGGCCTGAATCAATTGAGCCCGTTGCGGTGGCAATGGAGACGGCGTGGGTCTTCTCACCGTCCTGATAAAACGTAGCGCCACCATCTCGATCATGGGTGACCACAAGGTGGTGCCAGTTGTCGTCGGCGATGGCTTCCACGGTCGTATCCTGGCGTGATCCATTGACCGCCCGGTAGTTCCATTGCCAATCAGTCTTATTGGTTTCTGAGGCGATTACCCAACCGCGGTTGTTTCCGGAATTCCAATTTTTGTTGCCGATGATCACCGGATCGGAGGTGAAGCCAGCGGTTTTGATCCAAATGGCGACGGAGAAATCGGTGTTCGCCTCGAAATTCAAATCGGACGGTATTCCTAGTGATACGTATTGGCCACCGCTTAACTGAATGGCCTGTCCTAACTTCCCGTTACTGTAGGTATGCTCTCCTGTTGCAATTCCATGATTACTGCGGCCTGATTGGTCTAGGGTATCGTTCTCAAAGGGGAGGAATACAACCAAATCGCTCGCTAAATCTGCCGGTGGTAATACTTCGATTTCGAGATTAGCAGTGGCCTCAGCGCCCATTGAATCCAAAACGCTGATGGTAAAGACATTCACGCCAGAGTCAGCGGCAGTCGGTGTTCCGGATAGGCTTCCGTTTGGCGCGACGGTAAGCCATCCGGGGCCAAAAACCTTGGTGAAGATTAAGGTTTCAAACATATCAACATCGGTTACCTGACCGGCGATCGAACCACTATAAGAAAAGCCCGAGGGAATGGCGGCATAGTGAATCGGTGAAGCAAAGAATTCCGGTGGCTGATTTTCAGGCAAATCGCTTTCCAAGGCCTGCAGATCGGGTATCGAAATGGGTTGGCGTTCAAACCCCGGCCCCTGCCACCAAGCGATAAAATGATCCCTTCCCCCTTCTTCTTTATAAAGCCCTTCCAAATAGTAGCGCCGGCCACCAATCAGTGACTGCGGTGTGGACTCCTGTGCGTCAGGAAACTTGTCGAATTCTTCGAGATCAGTCCAGCCTAGCACACTCGCTATAGGCATGGCATTCTCTGGGCTTTCGTCCGAGCTTAAGTAGAGTTCTCCTTCGTCGTCTGAGGTCAGCCAGAATGTATAGTCGCCATTCGCGGGCGGAACCAGAAGCGCCCTGAAGCGATAACCAAAATCCGACCCGCGATTGCGGGCATAAGAGAAGCCAGTGGTCAGGTCGGTAACTGATGGATTATCCGGGTAGTCCGGAGAGTCGGTTAAAGAGGCAATAGTTACTCCGTTGACATTATCCCAACGTTCACGAAGAACGGGCATGGCGTTTGCCGAAATCAATTGAATTTCCGTTGGGTCCAAAGCGCGGCTCCAGAGTTGTACCTCGTCAATGGATCCGTCGAAGTATTTGTTGTCGGCTCGAATGTCAGCGCCAATGGCTGTTTCGATATTTCCGTCTAAGGAAGCCACAAAAGTACCGTCTATGGAATTGGCCAAAACACCGTCGATATAAAGCAATCCCGTCACTCCCTGACGTACTGCGACGACATGATGCCAGAGGCCGTCATTTACACGAAAGTCAGCTCCTGAATCAAAATCAAACTGATTGTTACTACGAAATACAAAAAAGCGTAGCTGCCCGTTTGACCGTACCCTGAATTGATAAGCGCCATTAAATCCGCTATTTCGCTGTTGCATGATGATCTGATCTTTTGCGGCCATCGATTTGATCCAGGCAGCCACCGTAAAATCGGTGATGCCATCGAGCGATGCCCGCGTTCCGTGATTTACTTTGTCGTCGATACCATCAAAAGCCAAAGCACTACCAACTATTCCCGATACCGACGTTGCGCCGTCAACAATGCCGAATCGCTGTTGGCCAGAAGCATCATTGGCGGTTTCACTGTTATCCTCCTCAAATTTCCACCAGCCAACCAATGCAGCATTCATGTTATTTGCAACCATTGATGTAGTGAACTGCCACACAGGGCCGGTAACCACCTCTCCTAAAGGCGTGATCAGATCCACACGCCAATAGTAGGTCTTGGCAATATTCAGTGACGGCGACACCCATTGAGTATTTGGGAAGCGACCTTGGTAATCTTCCGCTGCGGTGTTCGCCGCCTCTAATCCGACAAGATCAGTTCCCAGGTAGACATCATAGAGTACTCCAGCATCACTATCCCCCGTCCAAGTAAGTAGAATCGGTACCCCCGCTATATCTTGGCTCTGGTCTGCCGGTTCCGGAGTGGTCACAGGATCATAGCGCTTGTTCACTTGAATCTCCAGCGTCGATGTGGCGCTTAGTCCAAGCGGATCACTCACCTGAATGACAAAGGTGTTCAGGCCTGCGTCGGCGTTAGATGGCGTTCCCTGGATGATACCGTTAGCGTCTACGGTCAGCCAGTTTGGACCGCTTACTTTAGAAAAAATGAGGTTGTCTAACAAGTTGACATCCCGCGCGTAACTGGCAACGACCTCAAAATATTCCTGATCCGCATTGGCCGGTCCCTTGATAATGGGATCACTGATAAATTCCGGTGTTACATTCGCTAAAGCACCCGCAATAGGTTCCAAATGTGGAAAGCCGATTACCCGACGTGTGATTCCCGGCCCTTCCCACCAAACATGAAGAAAATCTCCGCCAGCGCCTTCTTTGAGCAGGGCTTCAAGGTGGTAGCGTTGACCGGCTATTAAGCTCTGCGTGGCGGATTTTTGCTCTCCGATGTCTGGAAACGTATCAAATGTTTTTCGTCCGGTGGCTCCGAGTGTTTTGGCAATAGGTAATTGGCTCCCAAGATCGGTAGCAGGGTTCAGGAATAATTCTGCTTGATCGTCGGAGGTCAGCCAAAACGTATACTCGCCATCAGTTGGTGGAACGAGAATGGCCTGCAGGCGGGCACCATAACTGTCGTCGATATCCCGGGGTGCACTTATACTAGCCAGCCGTTTAGTGGCATCCGGACTACCGGGAAAATTCGACGAAATTTTCAGCTTTTCGATATCGTTGCCACCAATTCCTAGGAATCGGGAGTACTGCAGGGCCGTCAATCCACGCGTAAGATAACTAATCTCGCCATCCGTTAGGGCTCGTGTCCACATGCACACCTCATCGAGATCACCCGCGAAGTAATCTTCATCATCACGCTCGTCATAGCCAATAAACGTATCCAATGTAGGATTTAGGGAAACAATGGACTCGCCACTGGTTGTAGCGACTTTGCGGCCATCAATGTAGAGGTGACCACTCAGGCCTTCCCGCACCGCGACCACATGGTGCCAGGCGCCATCATTAACCTGATTTCCAGGTCCAGAGGTCATGTTAAACTGAAAACGAGAACGCCAGATAAAGAACCCGAGCTTTCCATCACGTCGTACTTGGAAGACATACTCACCGAAGACCCCGTCCTTATCGCGTTGCTGAAGAATCACTTGATTTTCATCAGCTTCCGTCCGGATCCACGCCGCCAAGGTGAAATCGATTGGTCCTTCTAGCGATGGCGTCGAACCAAAGACAATAGTATCATCGATTCCATCGAAGGTGAGAATGCCATCGCGAAAGCCTGTAGTCCGCGTGGCTCCAACTGCAGTACCATGGCGTTGCTGACATGAGCTGTCATAAACCGTGTCGCCGCTGCTTTCGTTGAAATTCCAATGAGCGTGCAATTTCGATCGTAATTGCAGGGGATCTACAGCGGTAGTGAATTCCCAAATCACCCCGGAAATAAGGACGCTCTTCGGCGTGATTTCATCGATCCGCCAGTAGTATAAGGTTCCAGGCGCAAGGTCTGATGCAATCCAGCTTGACTCCGTCTGACGCCCCTGATAAACGGTCGCATCACTGGTATCGGCAGTCGTCACGGCCTCGACGTCGGGTCCAAAGTAGACGTCGAATTGGACACCGGGGTAAGCATCATCACCTAACCAGGTTAACGTAGTGGCTCCCACGGATTGCTCAAAGGCCTGATCTGGGGGTGTTGGTTGCCGGGGGGCACGGAAATCACCCACCACCTCAATTTCGATCGTCGCTGTGGCCGATTGGCCTTGGGAATCGGCGACCTCGACTTGAATGGTGTTCACGCCGAAGTCATTCAATGTTGGCGTACCCTGCAGTAGACCAGTTGAAGAAACGGTTAACCATTCAGGGCCGGAGGGCTTGGTAAATGTAAGGATATCGCCGAAATTAGGATCAAAAAACAAACCATTAAGAACATCGCTAAACGCCTGGCCGTCGATAGCCTCACCTAAAGGAACTGGTGAATTACTCAGAAGCACCGGTGCTTCGTTCGTCTCGCTCTCAGAAACGGATCTCAAGTGTGGTAGGCTTATGGGTTCGCGGTCGATTCCGGGGCCCGACCACCAGATCGTTGCGTGATCACCACCCCCACCCTCTTTCCATAGGATCTCCACATAATATGCGGTTCGAGCGACCAGGGATTGAGGAGCAGATAATTGATCATCCGGAAATTTGTCGAATTCGGTAACATTCGTCCATCCCGAAATAAACGCGATACGGTTGGTATTTGCCGGCGAGGCGTCACTACTCAACCAGAGTTCACTAGCATCGTCCGAAGTGATGGTAAAGGTATAATCTCCCGTTTCCGGTGGTACGATTAGCGCCTGCATCCGTCCGCCATAATTGTCTGCCCGGTTGCGAGGCGCCGCCAACACGGACTGGCTAATAGTTTCATCCGGGATTTCCGGATAATCAGGATCGCTGGTCAAGTCAGTAACCGTGCTTCCGGAAATTCCGTCCCAAAATTCGATGGTAACCGGATTAGGCTGGCGCGATAGGTGATCCAACTCACCTTCGTTCAACGCCCGTGACCACAGTTGGATATCGTCGAGATGACCACTAAAACGTTTGTCACTATTCCTGGAGTCATAGCCGATCGTAACCGAGAGCTGATCGTTTAGATCAGTTACACCGGCGCCAGTAGCAGCAGCGATCGCTTTTCCATCGATATAGATTACCCCTCGTAACCCTTTACGAACCACAGCGACCCAATGCCATTGGCCATCATTTACAGGCGCGTCCGTAGGAGAAGTGAAGTCGAATTGATCGTCTATCTTAAAGCGAACAGCGCCATTGTCTTCCAGCCAGACAAACCACTGTCTGTCAGTGGAACTATCCCGTTGCTGATAAATTACTTGATCTAACCGCTCAGAGGTACGCACCCAGGCGGATAATGTAAAGTCCCCAGCGCCAGAAAGGCTTGGGCCAAAACCTAAGTCGATTCCATCGTCCTGACCATCAAACAACAGTGCTCCCTGACGAATGCCAAATTCCCACACAGCTCCATCGATCGCTCCATGGTGTTGGCGAAAGGAGGCGTCATGGGCGATATCCCCTTCACCTTCATCGAACATCCAACGCCCGTGCAGATCGGTCAAAAGTTGTGCCGGGTCAATTACCGTAGTAAAGCGCCATACATCGCCCACGACAACATCATTACCCTTAATTTCGTCCACTCGCCAATAATAGGTGGTACCGGAACTTAGAGCTGCGGGCGTGAAGCTTGTTGTCACCTGTCGGCCTTGATATTCCGGTGAAGTTGCTGTCGCTGCACGAACGGCATTTTCATCCGTACCCATATAGACGCCGAACTCAAACCCTACACCTCCAGAAGTCCAGCTCAGTATTGAGTCTGAAGGAGGAACGCGTACGGCGCCAGTAGCCGGCTCCGGATTCGATGTTGGCAAAACAGCCGGCGCCATCAAATCTGTAATTACCTCAGGTGCAAGCGCCTGATAATAAACACGGGCATCATCAAAAGCCACGTCCCCGCTGGAGCTAGAGCCCATAATAAGCGGCTGTCGACCATTAAAGATAAACCAGCCGGGTAGGAGTTCACCATGTTTGGCAGCCTCTTGTCCGTTAACATAGAGCCGCACCGTTTCGTCCACCCGGTTAATGACAAAGGCCACGTGGTACCAACTACCGGAAAGAATCGGAGCATTATCCCACGTTAGTTGGATCTTTCTGGCGAGCCCATAAAATTGCCTTAAGGTAGCATGGATACCCGTAGATGACGCCGAGAGACGAAAACCAACCGCCTGCCCTGAGTTCCATTCTTTCTTGACTAGCTCTATAGAACCGACCAATTCGATCGGCTTAAACCAAAAGGATAGGGTATAGTTCGCATCCATCGGATCGAAATAATTCCCACTGGACAGTGCCTCCTGATCGAAGGGGTAGTCATCCCTACCTGAACCTACCTCAATACCCGCCGGAAGCGCTGAACTGCTATCCCAAACGATGCCATCCTTGCCGGGAATTACAGCCTTTCCTATCACTCCTTGGGTAGTCGCCGTTTGGAACGTGACTGATCCAAGGTCGCCTGGATGGTTATTACCACTGACATCGGCAGCAATGGAACCGGTTATTTCGTCGAATGTGTAGTGAGCCCCCAAACCCTCAGGTAAGACTTCGATGAATATTAACTCCCTATTGGTCAAGCCCGTAATGTCCGCCACCTCATAGACGATGATATCCTTACCAGTATACCCTGCCGGTGGTGTGTAGCGCAACGTCTCTGTTCCTGCCAACTGGGTCACGGCGCCGCCTTTACCACTGACATCCGTGAAAAAACTGATAGACAAATTATCGCCGTTCGCATCATAATCATTAGCCAACGGCGTGATATCAACCGCAGTATCTAGTGGCGTACTCACGAGCACCGGATGCGAGTACGGATGAAGTGGATCCGGGTAATCCGGCATATCAAGAAAGGTCCCTTCGGACATCTCCGATAAACGTTTATTGAGCACAATATCGATACTGAAAGGCCCATGATGAGGACGATTACCACCCATGGTATCACGGCCGTACACCAGGTGGACAGCGCCCCAGTTATGCCCGTTTTCATGAAAAAGAGCATTGATACTCGCGGACGCCTCTTCCTTGCCTATTTGACCTAGGAAAGCGATTCCACCAATCCCCGGTGGAAGTCCGATGCCGGTACTAAATGTGTGCACACAATCCCAATTGAGAGCTTGGAGTTCGGCCGTTTGCCGCCAGGTCCTGTTGAGTGCGCCAAGGTGTCCACGTCCGTTGTCGCCGATTAGCGCTTCATCGTAAAAACGATCTCTATGCACCATAAATATACCAATCTCTGGACTCAACATGGTGTCGCGTGTCATCCAATGATTGTAGGTATTAAAAAGATGCTCCACATCCGCCATAGCGGCGTCCAGGCTGCCGCCATAATTGTTTGTGAGTCGGTCAAAAACCAGATCAAACGCAAATTGAAAGGCCTTGATACCTCCCGAGGGCGGATAAAACGTTGGCGGTACCGCCTGGGCTTCTTTTGCGATCGTAGACTCCGAATTTATGGAAACGGCCACATGATCACCGCCGCAGTCTCCCTCATGAAGGTATTCATCTATTGACGATGATAATTTCCTTGCCGTTTTTTCTCGAGAC
This sequence comes from Phascolosoma agassizii, assembly GCA_035593235.1. Taxonomy (NCBI): domain Eukaryota; kingdom Metazoa; phylum Annelida; class Sipuncula; order Phascolosomatiformes; family Phascolosomatidae; genus Phascolosoma; species Phascolosoma agassizii. The sequence continues at coordinate 5,128 of JAVJHY012271251.1, read as the reverse complement.
GAGGCCACAACTGATGAAGGCAACTGATCGGAAACATCGACGTTATTTATCCTCCAATGATAGCCTTTCCCCGCAAACGCGTTCACCGACATGGACCCATCGGGTCTGAGTACCGCACAAACGATTGTATTCGGCTTCCCAGCGACCGTCCCTCGATACGTCCGCACAGGAGGGAGATCCCCCTCCGGTGCCAGGTGGTTCCCATTTGCTTGATTCCAATACCACAATTGAAACCCGCTACCACGAATTGAACGCTTGCTCAGCGTAAGCGTTTTCATCGTCGAATCCACTTCGACTGTCACCGTCAGATTGTCTGGAACAGCCTGAGCACCCACCCCTGACAGTCCAGCACCGAGCCAGAATGCGAATACTCTCCCCCATTTCAATCTTGGATCTTGCAACCATTTCCTTAATCCCATATATCTCCCCCCTAAAAAAGATTGTATTTCGAAATATTTTGTCAGCCCACCAAAAGAGGCCCTATATATATAATGCCATACATGCGACAAATTATAAGTTTACTTAGAAAGGATTATTGCCGCACATTCCGCAGTTTGTAAAATATTGGTAATAAGCAAGATAAACAATTTCGGCCTTCGTTTTTTAGCAGTTTCGAGAAAATCCAAGGAATTTATCCGATATATAATATGCTTTAATTCAATGACTTAAAGATAACCTCTTGCAATAAAACAATTTACGCTTATCATGTTTTTAGTCAATGATTTAAATTATAATTTTTCCTATTAAAAGAGTGCGGAATGTGAGTTATTGCCCAAACCGTCGGATAAGAAAAAAGACAAGTATCCTGCATTATTCAGTATGCGAATCACGAAAAGTGCCTCAAAATTGTAACGGTAGAAACATGAATCGAATATCGCGATATAAATCTTCTCAATAAATCGCGGGAATTGTAGTAGGAGCTGTTGGAACTCACACTTCAGTGTATCTGTCAAGAAGATAAACCGATAAAAGGGTTATTTTTTCTCAACTCGTATAAGGGGCTATTTTCTTACGAACAATTTTTTTTACGTTACGGGATAGGCTGGTATGTTAGTAAGGCTATATTTACGCATTGACCGACCAGGAATACACTGTGTCTTTTATGACTTATGTTATTAGGAATTACCAATACGGCGTTACCTGCGACTGACATCGGATTTCTCCTACATAAAAATCCGGATAAAATTCATACTATCAAACTCAATTTCGGTATCTCCTATATCTACTATCCAGTGGCGTCGGAGGATGTATGTACGGCTTCGCTTTTACTGGATATCGATCCGATTGATTTAGTGCGGACTCGAAAAGGCCCATCGGGCCAGATGCGGACACTCGACCAATATGTCAATGATAGACCGTTTGTAGCCTCTTCGCATATGAGCGTCGCGCTTTCTAAGGCTTATGGAACGGCGATGTCGGGCCGGTGTAAGATGAAACCTGAATTGGCCGATAAGAAGCTGCCGCTATCGGTCAAAATATCCGTTCTGCCGTGCCGTGGAGGGGAGCCTGTCCTCCGGAGTTTATTCGAGCCTCTGGGTTATGATATTGAATCCTCTGCAATCGAATTGGATACGAAATTTCCAGAGTGGGGCCAAAGCCCTTATTTCACGGTGAAGCTGTCAGGTAAAGTAACCGTTAAGGACATGCTAAGTCATCTTTATGTTCTCATCCCGGTCCTGGACAATAATAAGCATTATTGGGTATCAGAGGATGAGATTGATAAGTTGATCAAAAAAGGTGAACGTTGGTTACCCGCACACCCCGAACGGGATCTGATTGTAAATCGATATCTGAAGTATCGTAGACGATATACCCAACTGGCTCTCGCTCAACTTACCGAAGAGGAAGGTGATCCAAATGTTGATGTTGAGGGAAAAGATGATGAAGAGGCGCTGGTTGAGAACAAAATCAGTCTTAACGAACATCGGATTAAAACCGTGGTAAAGGTTGTCCGCGATGCGGATATTTCTTCTGTGATCGATCTAGGTTGTGGTGAAGGGAAGTACCTCCGAGAATTTTTGAAGGATAAATCAATCAAACGAATAGTGGGTATGGATGTCTCGTCTAGAACATTGGAAATAGCAAAAGATCGGCTTCACTGGGAGCGAATGCCAGACAAGCAGAAAGAACGAATTGAGTTAATCCAAGGATCGCTAATGTATAGAGATAAGCGCATATCCGGCTTTGATGCCGCTGTCTGTATTGAGGTTATTGAACATCTTGACCCTCCCCGCCTTGCAGCTTTTGAAAGAGTGTTATTCGAATTTGCAAAACCGGGATTGGTAGTTATAACAACGCCAAATTTTGAATACAATACATGTTTTGACAATCTTCCCGCCGGAAAATTCAGACATCGGGACCATCGTTTCGAATGGACTCGCAAGGAATTCCAGGCCTGGGCAAAAAGAGTCTCCCATGAATATGTCTACTCGGTTGAATTCCACGGTATCGGTGATGTCGACGCCAAGGCGGGAGCGCCTACCCAGATGGGAATATTTTCCCGATGAATACGATTATCAAAGTACCCGAGCTATCTGTAGTTACGCTAATTGGTGCCAGCGGTTCCGGAAAAAGCACGTTGGCAAAAAGGCTTTTTAAGGCAACCGAGATACTGTCCTCTGACTTTTGCCGGGGATTGGTATCCGATGATGAAAATAATCAAAGTGCGAGTGACGACGCATTCGACCTGCTCTATTACATTGCATCGAAACGCCTCGCGGCAGGAAAACTGGTGGTTATTGATGCCACTAACGTTCAGCAGGAAGCAAGAAAACCGATCGTTAATCTGGCTCGAAAGTACCACTGTATCCCGGTAGCCATCGTCTTAAACCTGCCCGAGAAAATTTGCCATGCCAGAAATCAAAATCGACCCGATCGAGATTTTGGTGCTCACGTTGTCCGAGGGCATTGCCGCCAACTTAAACCATCTTTACGGTCACTAAAGAAAGAAGGATTCCGCCATATATTTGTGTTGGAATTAGAGGATGCTAGTCAAACGGCTACGCTTCAGAAGGTTCCGCTTTGGAATAACAAAAAGGAGGAGTGTGGGCCATTTGACATTATTGGAGACATACACGGTTGCTTTGATGAACTTATAAAACTACTTCGAGAACTGGGTTATAAGCTAGACAAGGAAAAGCCAACAGCTGGTAATTCAGGATTCGAAATTACACCGCCGACCGGTAGAAAAGCCATCTTTTTGGGTGACCTGGTAGATCGAGGTCCGAAGACCCCCGACGTATTAAAGCTGGTTATGAAAATGGTTGAACAGGGCATCGCCTACTGCGTTCCCGGTAATCACGATATCAAGCTGATGCGTAAGCTTCGAGGTAAAAATGTTCAGCTCAACCACGGATTGTTGGATTCGATTACTCAGTTGGAACAAGAATCCGAAGATTTCCCGGGCGACGTCGAGAAATTCATAGACGGATTGATTAGCATTATGTTTTTGATCACGGGAAGCTCGTCGCAGCTCACGCGGGCATCCGTGAGGACTATCAGGGGCGTGGTTCCGGAAAAGTTAGGGAGTTCGCATTGTATGGCGAAACTACCGGGGAAATTGACGAATTTGGGCTCCCGATAAGATATTCGTGGGCAGAAGACTATCGCGGACGCGCCAAGGTCGTATATGGCCATACACCCGTTCCGGAAGCGCAGTGGCTTAACCGAACCATTAATATTGACACGGGGTGTGTTTTCGGTGGCAAACTCACGGCCCTCAGGTATCCTGAGAACGAATTAGTTTCTGTTCCGGCGGCCAAGGTGTATTCCGAACCGGTTAAACCCTTGTTTAATAAAGAGGGAACGCTTTCCAGTCAACACGAAGCTGACGATATTCTTGACATTTCGGACGTTATTGGAAAACGAATTATACACACTTCATTGCGAGGAAATATAACGATCCGGGAAGAGAACTCTATTGCAGCCCTGGAGATCATGAGCCGGTTCGCCATAAACCCGAAATGGCTAATCTATTTGCCACCAACGATGTCTCCGTGTGAAACGTCCGAAGAAAATGGATTGCTGGAACACCCGAAAGAAGCTTTCTCGTACTATGCAAAACGTGGAATTGAAAAGGTCGTCTGCGAAGAAAAACACATGGGATCCAGAGCGGTTATCGTTGTCTGTCGGAATACCGATGTCGCCAACAAAAGATTTGGAATTTTTGGCCATGAAATCGGCGAATGTTATACCCGGACGGGCAGAGCTTTCTTTAAGGATGAATCGATACGAAATGTATTATTAGATGAACTGGTTCGCGCATTAGGTAAAGCAAATTTCTGGAACCAGTTCGAAACGGATTGGGTTTGCCTGGATTGCGAAATAATGCCTTGGTCAGAAAAGGCACAAGAGTTACTGCGACAACAATATGCAGCTGTAGGAGCAGCATCAAATAGCGCGCTTTCAGAGGTAATGAAGTCATTGGATCTTGCGTCAAAGCGAGGCCTGGATACCAAAGGTATGCGAGCATGGTATGATGAAAGCTCCAGATTGTCAACGCAATTCGTTGAAGCCTACCAACAGTACTGCTGGTCCGTTTCAAGCTGGAAGGATTACCGAATCGCCCCGTTCCATATACTAGCGACTGAGGGAAAAGCTCATTCAGATCATAATCATGAATGGCATATGAATGAAATTGCTAAGATTTGCGAACATAGTCCGGACCTACTGCTATCAACTCCCTTCAAAATCCTTATTCTTTCTGACAAAAAGAGTAGAATGGAGGGGACCGCGTGGTGGGCTGATCTCACTTCCAAAGGCGGCGAAGGCATGGTGGTAAAACCTTATGAATTTTCGGTGAAAGGCAAATCAGGACTTATCCAACCGGCAGTAAAGTGTCGTGGGAAAGAATACTTGCGCATCATCTACGGTCCCGAATATACACGAAAGAAGTATCTCGATCGACTGCGAGAAAGAGGGCTGAATCGGAAACGATCATTGGCATTACGAGAGTTTTCCCTCGGTATTGAAGCATTACAGAGATTTGTAAAAAAAGCCCCCCTTAGAAAGGTGCATGAATGCGTCTTCGGCGTACTAGCGCTCGAAAGCGAAGAGTGCGGCTCCGAATCGTGCATTGGTTATGCGGCATTCAACATGTTTTCGTATAGGCGTTTACGCTCTTGTTCCT
>JAVJHY012270180.1:0-24740 GCA_035593235.1 Phascolosoma agassizii | reverse complement strand
ATTGCGCGGCTGTTTTTGCCTTTCGATCTCTTTAATTTGCGCGGCCGTAAGGCCCCATAGACCCAACTTTTCACGCGATGCCTCCACGGTGGCCAAGACCCGATCCTTGATCAGCGAAACATCACTATCTTTCAGGTTCTTGACGGTCTCGAAGGCTTGAATGAGTTCCTCCTGTGCGGAAAGCAGTTCCGGGCTATAGAGGTAGACCATATGATCACCCTTCTTGACCTCGATGCCGGTGTAGTCGACGAAGAGTCTATCGAGTCGGCCTGGAACCCAGGCGGTGATGGTTGCTACCTTTGTTTCGTCGTATTCTACCTTGCCGACTAAACGGATATGGTGGGTAACGAATCGTCGTTCGACGCGGGCGACTTCTACCTCGGCCAAGGCCTCGGCCTTCGGAGAAAGCCTTAGCTCGCGCGGGCCGAGTTCGTCCGCTCCATCGTCCGCCGCCACCGGAATGAGGTCCATGCCGCACAGCGGGCAGGGTCCCGGTCCTGGTTTCTGGATTTGTGGGTGCATGGAGCAGGTCCAGAATTTGACCGCCGATTCCATGGCTTCTTCATGTTCTGCGTCGGCATGGGAGTCCGTGTACCTTGCGCAACCACGTCCGATGACTATGCCCACGAACAAGGCGGTTAGAAGAACGGTGATCGATCCAAGTTTAGTCTTCATGGCTTTTGTTTCTTTAATTGATTGATTCTGTGGGCTAAAGGGCGGCCTACAAATTTTTCAACCTCTGCCAAAGCAATCTCTCTGTCGGCAAGGGCTCTCTCGTGCGCCAACTGGAACTCGAGCAACAGTCTCTCCGCGTCGATCATGTTTAGGAAATCCACAGTGCCCGCCCGATAGGCTTCTTCCGTTACATTCAGTGATTGTTTAGCCTGGGGGATCAGGGTGTCGCCGTAGAGATCGATTTTTCGCTCGGCGTCGCGAAAGCGATACAGAACCATCTTCAGATCTGCATGGATGAGGTTCGTTTTCTCGTCTCGCGCAAATTCAGCAGCTTGTTGACGGCGCCGCGCTTCTTCTACTCCAGCCTTGTACTTCGACCGCCAAATCGGGATGTCCAAGGCGACCTTGGCAATCAATGGGTCTTTCCCACTATCCAGCGTCCCCGATGCCTTTGCGACATCCGTGTTGATATAGTCGATTCCGAGTATGAAGTCCGGGTAGACCTCTTTCTTCGCTAGAGCCGTAGCCTGTTCTTCTTTTCGAATCAGCTTCTCTAACTCCCTCAATTCGGGGTTGGCGGTGGTGAGTTGCTCAAAGAGCTCTTCTTCAACGATCACTGCACCGTCCAGGGGAGCTTCGTCGGGCCACGGCAGCATCGCATCATGCGGGCGGTTCAATGCGGCGTTCAGTCTCGCAACGTTGGGTGAGCGGAGATCCTGAAAGGTTGTCAACCGGTTGTCCAGTTTCCCTAATTCAACCTGAGCTTTGATGACTCCCGATTGGGGGGCACCCGCTCTGTGTTTCGAGCGGGCCACGCCCTCCAAGTGTTTGAGAAGTTCTATGTTATCGTCTGTAATCGAGATAGCTCGATACAGGTAGTAATACTCGTAGTAGGCCTTTTTTACGGTGAAGAAGAGATTTAGTTTTTTGGCCTGGTATTGTTCAAACGCAACCTGTGCCGCTTCTGCTGCAACGTCCCCTCGCAGCTTCAGTTTTCCGAACCAGGGAAACACTTGCATGACTCCGAACTTGCTCGTTTGTGGGCCCACCCGGGTTTCGACTTCTTCGATAAAGTAGGCATACGTGAAGTTGGGGTCGGGGAGTGTTTCGACCTGAGCGATCTTCTCTAACGCCGCTTTCCAAAGATTGAATGAGGCCTCCAAGCCAGGGTTGTTCAAAGCCGCATAGGCGAGATAGTCCGACAGGGACGGGTTGTCAACAAACGAGGGTACACCGTTGGAGGTTGCTGAAGGTCCCAGCTCAACTCCTGGCGTCGGCCAGGCTGGGTCACTAGTTTCCTGAGCAATGGACGGATGGCTGAGTATGATCGTTGAGCATAAGGCGGCCATTATGGTTGTTGTGCGTAGTCGTTTTTTTATAATCATTCGTGATGGTAACTCACTATTGCTCAGTGTGCCGGACAATGAATAGATGAAAGATCTCACCATGTTGGATCGTGCTGTAGGTGCCAACGATGTTCCACGCATACCCGTTCAGGCTACTGTGTTTCATGTTGCGATAAACGGAGAACGCAAACAGGACCAGTTGACAACCCTGAGTTGACCTATCCACTTCAGCCTAGGCTGGTTCGCCAGAGGGCAGAATAGGCCGTGTTCCGCAGGTTGGTCTATGCCAGATGGCCTAGAGTAGGTAGGAGCAATTTAGATGGTAGGTTGGGATGGGCACCCCTGGTGGACCCTTGGCCACAGGGGAGATGCGTAGGAACGATGAGACATGCTGAAGGTTGGCAAAAGGACGAGCTGGTCTTATTCCGAAGGCTCCTTGTTGCTCCAGTCCCGTGCGAAGGTTCTGGGGTAGAACAAACGGTCCGGGCTTGTTGTTATCTGGTTCGTCGAATGAGCAGGTACAAGGTTGTTCAGTCGGTGTCTGGCCCATCGGTACATCTCCGCAGCAAGCAGAGGTGGTAGGCGTAGGCGTGGAATCTCCGCAGCAGCAGGATGACGAATTCACCGAGACATACCTTGCGCAAGGAGTGGCAACCGAAGCTGGCAAAGACGCCACCACGACTGTGAACGCTACTAAGATGGTCACGAACTTCTTCATTTCTTGAGGCTTGGCACTTGCATCAGGACTAAACCTGTATTTCCAGACTATCGTATTATGTGTAGATTGCAAGTGCCTTGCATAGGGATTGCGTGAGACGTCGTTAAAGTGGAGGCGTATTACAAGCCAATTTTTGGACAAGAACGGCGGAGAGGGCATCCGATACAGTCCGGATTACGTGCTTTGCAATGGCGACGCCCGTGCCAGATCAGAAGATGCGATAGCATCATCCACTTCTTGCGAGGGAAGAGTTGCATGAGATCGCGTTCAATCTTACTAGGATCTTTCTGTTTTGTGAACCCCATGCGATTGGCCAGCCGATTCACATGGGTGTCGACCACAACGCCTTCGTGAATGTCATAGGCATTGCCGAGCACAACATTGGCTGTCTTTCGCGCGACCCCGCGTAGTGTGAGCAAGTCCTCCATACTGTCGGGTACATGCCCCTCAAATTTTGACGCAATGTCGCCCGACGATGCGACGAGTGACTTGGTTTTGTTGCGGTAGAATCCAGTCGAGTGGATAATGGCCTCCACGTCCTTGTGCTTAGCGGCTCCGAGATCTGCAGGTGTGGGATATTTGTTGAACAAGATTGGGGTCACCATGTTGACTCGCACGTCGGTACATTGTGCAGAGAGGATGGTGGCCATCAGTAGTTGGTAAGGGTTCTTGTAATCCAGCTCGCAATGGGCATCGGGATACAAAGACTGTAACCTGCGGTATAGGGATTGAGCGCGACGCTTGTTCTTCGTCTGTGTAGTAGAGGTTGCCATGACAGTATTGAACAGGTTTTCCTTTACATCGACAATCACGATTCGTCGGGCGCTTTTTTTCGAAACCAGAGGACGACCGAGTAGCACCATGGTAGACTCCATGCAACGAACCTATGACAAGGACACCGAAAAAAGGAGATTTGCTGGAACTCGACATTGTCGATGCGGCAGACGATGGGGCCTGTTTTGCTCGTTTGGAAGGTGGGCTTGGTGTGTTCGTGCGAGGAACGGTGGCCGTGGGGGATCGGGTGGAAGTTCAAATCGTAAAGACGAAGCGGACCTTTCTTGAAGCTCGCTTGATTCGTGTGATCCAGGAATCTGATCGCAGAACAAAACCAGTTTGTTCTCATTTTGGCGTGTGTGGGGGTTGCAAATGGCAGCATGTTAACTATGAAGAGCAATTGAGGATCAAGCGCAAGCTGGTGCAGGATTCGCTGGAGCGGTTGGGTGGGTTGAAGGGAGTTGTGGTGGAACCAGTGGTGCCGGCGAAGGAAACTTACCGCTATCGTAACAAGGTTGATTTCACCTTTTCCAATCGCCGCTACCTAGATCCGCACGAGCTTGGTGATGATGCGCTCTTAGTCAAACCGAAAGACTTTGCACTGGGCTTTCATGCGTCGCGCATGTTCGGCAAAGTCATCGATATTGACGAGTGTTTTCTGGCGTCGCCCGACATGAATCGTGCCCTACACGTTGCACGTGATTTTTGTCATGAGCGCAGCTTGTCGATCTATTCGACGTACACCCATGAAGGGTTTCTTCGAAATTTGGTGGTGCGACGTGGGCAACATACCGAGCAACTCATGGTACAACTTATCACCAGTCGGCACGACGCAAGTCCAGTGCACGAACTAGGCCAGGTGTTGCGGGATAAATTGGGTGAGGATTTGACGACGTTCGTCCATGGTGTGACGGATCGCAAGAACCTCGTGGCCTTTGCAGACGAACAACACGTCTTATACGGTCCAGGTACTATCGAAGAGAAGCTGGGTTCTTATCGTTATTCGATTTCACCAAGTTCCTTTTTTCAAACCAACACGTTGCAGGCGGAGGTCTTGTGTCAGAAGGTCGTGGACGTAGCGGAACTGGGCGCCGAGTCGGTTGTGGTTGATCTCTATTGCGGCGCAGGGACGATTTCGTTGTTCATCAGTTCGTATGTACGACGTGTTCTGGGACTGGAGGTTGTGCCAAGCGCAATTGAAGACGCGAATCGAAATGCACAAGAGAACGGCGTTGAGAATTGCACGTTCCGTGAACTCGACATGAAAGATCTGGGTAAGATCTCCGATGAGCTGGAAGCTTTTGGTCAGCCGGATGTGGTTGTGACCGATCCGCCTAGAGCGGGCATGCATCCGAAGGCTCTTGCGGCGCTGGAGGCGATGGGCGCTTCCACCATTGTATATGTGAGTTGCAAGCCAAGCAGTCTGGCGCGCGACGGAGCTGTGTTGTGTGAATCAGGCCGATACCAGTTGCAGCGCGTCCTTCCGGTAGATATGTTTCCGCAAACGTATCATATCGAATGTGTGGCTCTTTTTCGGAGGGTGCTATGAGTGGTTCATTAGAGATTCACTGTCCTGGTTGTGAGACGGACTCCATCCTATTGCGAGAACCAGTCTATGATGGGTTCACCAAAACAGGTGAGGTGCTGAAGTGTGCGACATGTGGTTTCAAGTTTGATGATGAAGCGTCTGTGCCCTACGTTGAGAAGCTGGATGTCTCTGTGTTTACCGAGGCAGATCGATCAGCGACTGTACAGGTGTTTGCAGCATGCGAAGCGGATCGGTTGTGTCGCCATTGCGCAAACTATATCGTGAACCCATTCATGCAATGGTGTGCGCAGCACAAACGTGAAGTGCAGGCTACGGATACATGCCAGCAGTTTACTGCGAAGCAGGAGCAGAGCAAGGATGCTTCTCCGACTTGAAGAACCTATCCTGAATCTCCGAATGCTTCCAGGAGTGCTGGAAATTTACAAGATGCACAGCGGGTTCGATCCTTGACGCAGAAGTCTTGGAAGATCTGTACTAAACCCTGGCGCGCGAGTTCTGAATCGTAGAGCCGTGATGTGTGGTCCCGCCCAAACAAGTAAAAGGCCGTTTCGCGAAGAATGGAATGGCTCTCCTCTTTTGGCAAGTGGTCCAGCAGTCCTTTGGCCACGGGTCCTCCTTGATGGACTGCAACAAGGTACGGCACAAGGACGTTCACGATGATCGCGTGAGCCCTTCCCTTGCCGACTAACGCGATGGGTCGTCCTTGCGGCTTGCCGCCCAGGCTAAGTCTGTTCGACCAGTAGCCAGGTGGAGGTCGCGAGAGTTGATTCACTGCCTGTCTTACACAATCTGTGGGTGAAAGGCTTGCCAAAGAACACCACGTTTCATGCAGCGAATCGTTCCTGGTAAATAGATGAGCCGCTGCCATGAGTCGACGGCGTGGATGATTGTGCGGACGCAAGCTTGCAAGTTGCCACGTGTCCGGACTGAGCAGATCGTCAAACAGCGATTGTTTCTTCCACCAGATCGTCCACAGATCTCTCAAAAACTGTTTTGTGACACCGTCCCAGTCAGGTTGTGGTTGGCTGGGTAGCAATCCTGCTACACCGAGTAGTATCGCATAAGCTACTTGCTCATGATGTCCGGCATGGCTCCGCAACTTTGCATAGGGAAGGAGCGTTGACAACATGCGAAATCCGACTTTGTTGTTCTTGTAGCCCAGCGAGATCATGATCTCAGCATAGAGAGATTGATCGATCCCCCAGGCCTCTATCTGATTTGTGAAACGGTTCGACTTGCGCCTGAGCCGCTCTTCACCGGCAGCATAGAGCACGGTCTGACGTTGTTCCCGTGACCAGTTTTGCATCACGAGCGAGCATGGTGGTGTTTCCGCACGAACCGCATAGGGATAGGCGGATACATCCACCGTCTCAAAAGAAAACGTGGGATCTACTTGCAAGGCCTTCATCAAGCTCACTTGCAAGCAGCCGGTTGGCAGTTTGGGGTCGGCCAGACTTTCGACAAAATAGGTGACGTGGCACTTTACGCGATCATATCTGGGGTCGGCTGCATGCCCATGCTGCTCCCAGCCGGCCACACGAATGTGGATTTCGACATCTCCTTCGACGCGTCGTTTCTCCCGGCCCACGCATAGAACTGCATCCAGAAAATCAGGGCCTGCCTCCAGGTTCCATCGACCTGGTGAGATCACGACAAGAGGTTCCCCATCCATGGTTGTCAGTGAACTGGGTCGGAGTGCTGGGTCATACCAGATGGCCTGCAGGTGTCGTTCTGAGAATTCGAAATCAGTGTGGAAGGTCGGTTTTGGTTCTCGCACCCTCATCTGGTCGACGGATGGCTTGGCCCTGTACCGTGTAGCGCGGCGGAAGAGGCTCGTTAGCTCCACATCCGTTAAGGGAGAGTCGTCCATCAATCAGCTGTTTCCTCGCCTCGCTTGACACCTCATGTGGTCCCACCATAATGCACGGCTCGGTTCTTGCCCATAGAAACGTTCCACACGTGCCCTCGGGGCAATGGATCGAAGAACCAGCCATCGGACACGTTAAACACACGATATGATCAAAGTCTCCCATCTCACGAAACGATATCCGGGCCACACGGCGGTCCGGGACCTTACGTTCGATGTGGCCCGTGGTGAAATCGTCGGTTTTCTCGGTCCCAACGGGGCAGGTAAGACGACCACGATGCGGATTTTGGCGGGTTATTTGTCAGTCACGGGTGGCAAGGTGCTGATCGGTGGGCGCGATGTTTCCGCGGAATCCTTGCTCGTACGTCGCAGCATTGGCTATTTGCCGGAACATTGTGCACTGTATCCAGAGATGCGTGTTTCGGAGTATCTACGCTATCGTGGCAAACTGAAGGGCTTGTCTGGCCGGAGGCTGAAGAAACGCTGGCAGGAGGTCTTGGAGCAATGCGGATTGGGTGACGCTTCGAAGCGTCTTGTAGGTCATCTGAGCAAGGGGTATCGGCAGCGGGTAGGTTTGGCGGATGCCCTCATTCATGAACCGGAACTTTTGATCCTCGACGAGCCCACGATTGGCTTAGATCCCAATCAGATTCTTCAAATCCGTGCGTTGATCAAGAGTTTGGCCGTTCGTCATACGGTTTTGCTGTCGACGCACATTTTGCCGGAAGTAGAAGCCGTGTGTGAACGGGTTCTGATCTTGCACCGAGGACGCATCGTCGCGTCTGATAAACCGATGAATCTCAATGAGTTACTTTCTACGGACAATCATCTGATCGCTGAGATTCGTGCGCCGCGGGAAGAACTTATGAAGCAAGCCAGCGCCTTACCCGGTGTAGAAAGTGTTTCCTGTTCGAACGAATTGCCTTGGTTACATCTAGTGGTGCGTGGGCAGGGCAGTGTCGATTTACGTGCTGCCTTGTTTGACATGGTCGTCCGTCACCAGTGGAAGCTGCGGGAACTTCGTTCGCAGTCCCGTAGCTTGGAAGAAGTCTTTGCGGAGCTTACACGTGAGGGTGTCGAAGGGGTGGAGTCGTGAGGGTGTTTTTGGCACTCTGGAAGCGAGAGCTTGCATCCTTTTTCCTGTCGCCTATCGCCTATTTCATGGCGATTTTTTTTCTGATCGTCGAGGGTTTCAGCTTTTGGTACTTGGCATCGGCTCTTGCCATGGGTAGTTCCGAAGTCACCGTGATGAGCCAGTTCTTTGGCACGGTGTTTTTCTGGATTCCGTTTCTATTTGTTGTGCCGGTGCTCACCATGCGTCTGTTCGCAGAGGAGAAGCGGACCCAGACGATCGAAATGCTGCTGACCGCGCCGGTCACAGATTTGCAGGTGGTTGTCGCCAAATATTTGGGCGTACTCAGCTTCTACATCTGTATGTGGCTGCCCACTCTTTCATATGCATATATCTTGCGAGTCTTTAGTTCGGAAGCAGCACCGATTGATTTTGGCCCCATGTTGGGTGGCTATCTAGCTGCCTTTCTCATCGGCATGTTTTATTTGTCGGTTGGCCTTTTTTGTTCTGCCCTTACCCGAGAACAGATCGTGGCTGCGATCATGTGCTTCGCGGTTATGTTTGTGATGTTCTTTGTAGGACTGTTACATCCCTATGTGCAAAGTGATGTCGTGAAGGAGATATGCACTTACGGCTCGCCTTTTATTCATATGTTGGACTTCTCACGAGGTGCCGTCGACACCAGGCCTATCGTGTTTTATGTCTCCGGCACAATTCTTGTGTTATTTTTTGTTCATCAGGCTTTAGAAACCCGAAAGTGGTAACCGTAGGAACGTGGTAGAAGAACGCAATAAGGAGGTGCGGAAGAGCATCGTGCGGAGATTTTTCTCCCGCCTCTTGTTTGGAACCAACACCTTGCTCGTGGTTGGGTTGGCGCTGCTTCTCTTTGTCATGGTGAATTACCTGGCGAATCGTCATTTCCTTCGTTTCGACCTGAGCCGGGCACGGTTTTACGAATTGTCTCCAAAGACAGTGAATCTCCTGAACAGCGCCAACAAAGAAGTCAAAGCGATTGTATTTTTTCACTCCGATCACGAGCTGTTGGAGAACGTGATGAACCTGCTCAAAGAGTATCAGGTGGCCTGTCCAAAGTTTACGGTGGAGTACGTCGATCCGGATCTTATGTTGGCGAGGGCTGAGTTGTTGGCACGCAAATACAAGCTGGAATCACGTAACGTAGTGGTTTTCGACTATGATGGGAGAATGCAACTCGTCGGAGTGGAGGATCTAAAGACGATTGAAGTTGAGGAGAACGCATTAGGGCAAGGCAAAAGGCGGGTATCGTTCCGAGGAGAAGTGGAATTTAGCTCCGCCATTCGTGCCGTCTTGCAGGGCAGCAAGCCCAACGTCTATTTTTTGCAAGGCCATGGGGAGCGTGACCCTGCCAGTTTCGATGAGTTTGAAGGCTATTCTGGCATCGCACGTGCCATCCGACGTGATAATGTGAACGTGTACACGTTGGTGTTGGGAGAGCTGGCCGAGGTGCCTAAAGATTGTCAGACTCTCTTGATCGCTGGCCCAACGAAGAAACTCGCGCAACCAGAACTTGATTTACTACGGAACTATCTACAGGACGATGGCCGTATGCTCGTGATGATGGACGCGATGACTCGGGTTGGTTTGGATACCATTCTCGAAGATTGGGGTCTTCGTTTGCAGGATGACGTCGTTGTAGATCCAGGCCGCACGTATACGGGAACAGAGGTTCTTGTGAATGACTATGGTACCCATCCGATTGTGCATGGCCTGACACAGGTCGTTTCGATGTTTCACTTGCCCCGCTCTGTCGAAGTCGTCGCGCGTGATGTGGGCACGGAAGGAGACCGGCCGAGAGTTTCTCCGTTAGCCTTTTGCAGTGAGATAGGTTGGGCGGAGAGCGATCCGTCTAGGTCCCCAACCAAGTTTGACCCACAGGAGGATCGACCCGGTCCAATTTCGCTTGCGGTGGCGGTGGAGCAAGGGAATGTGGCTGGTTTAGACGTAGAAATTCGACCGACCCGTCTGGTTGTGTTTGGAGATTCTGACTTCGTGTCCAACCGAGCCTTAACCGGTGGGAATACAGACCTGTTCCTGAACGCGCTCAACTGGTTGTTGGAGCGCGAAGAACTCATGGCGATCGAGCCGAAAGAGTATCATGAGTACCGACTTGTGATCAGTGGCGATGAATTGCATGTTTTGCTTGGCGCCGTTGTTCTGGGAGTGCCTGGCTCGGTGGCGATGCTTGGCCTGGTCGTGTGGTTGCGGAGGAGATCCTAAGTTCATGAAGATTCGTACGACGGTCTTGTTGCTCGTGATCGCCGTTGCCACAGGATCGTTTATCTGGTTTTTTGAGCGTCACGTGAGCGACACCGACACACGTGAACATGTGGCGCGACTGGTGGTGGACCTCGATCCAGAACGGGTCGATCGATTCGAGATACAGACCACGAACTATCTTGTTGTGTGCGAGCGGCAAGGTAAGGTCTGGACGATGATACAACCCATGCGTACACGTGCCAGCGGAGGAGAAATTCAGAAGATTCTCGCCTATGTGGAGGAGTGGGGACGTCGCGAAACGATCCGCGAGTCAAACATGAAAAAAAACAAGTTCGACCCTACCTCCTACGGTGTCGAAGTACCAAGATTGAAACTCAGCTTTCGTAGCGACGGTAAAGAACAAGTGATTCATATTGGAGACAATACTGCCCTGAGCGAAGGGTTATATGTGAAGCTGGCGGGACAAAGCGATATCATTGCGGCTTCCACCAATATCTGGAGCGTGATTCCGGACGCGGCCACACAATTTCGTTCACAGCGCGTTTTCGACGGTGTTCCCACCGACGTACAACGGGTGCAATTCAAGCGCAATGATGGCGTACTTGACGTGCATCGGTCGGAAACATACGGGTGGGTATTGAAACGGCCACGGAAAGGGCGTGCGGACGTTTCTTTTGTCAATGACCTACTTTTTGGATTTTTTGGTGCTGGCATCGAACAGTTCGTCTTTGACAACGTATCCGAATTGTCCCCGTACGGTCTCGACTCTCCCAGGGCGAAAGTCTCCCTATGGATGGGGGACGACCAGGGGCAGCAAGTCCTGATGCTCGGCGATGCGGTGAAGGGAGATGATAGCATGGTCTACGCCATGCGAAAAGGTGAGGATTCAGTCGTAGCGGTAAAGAAGGATCTCTATGTGTCAGCCACGTTGAATGCTGACGTTCTGCGCGATCGTCGATTGCTCGATATGGATGAGCGAGCTGTATCGTATATCCGTATTGAGGCCGGCGAAGAGTCGTTGAGCCTCCAGAAAGACGATGCGGGAAGTTGGTATCTAGTACAACCCGTACAACATAAAGCGCAAGACGATTTGGTGTGGGACCTGGTCGCGATGTGGGCGCAGGCTGGGATCCAGGAGTTTGTAGCTGACGATGTCATGAATCTTGCCGAATATGGGTTGACACAGCCCACGTTTTCTATCGAGTTTCATGCCCAGCCACCGACGAACCAAGCCCCTGTAGCGACCAACGTTGCGGAGGCTGTGATGGAGAACGCGGATGCGTCCATCCGGGTGGCCTTAGGGTCGATTGAGGCGGACAAAAACCAACTCTTTGTTCAGGTCGGCGATAGGCCGTCGGTGCTGGCGACTAGTGTTCACATGTTAAAGCGGCTCTCCGTAACACCGGTCTTTTATTATCATCGTGAAGTACTTGCGCTGGCGTCCGATGATGTTCTGGAGATCAAACTTCAAACGGGTGATGTGGTGCAGACCGTAGCTCGCGACGAGAGGGGCGAGTTCTGCGTTGCCGGCGAAAACGACACGAATCATTCGGTTCTCGTGTCCAATCAAGTCGCGACCGTCTTGCAAGAAATGCGGTCTCTTATGGTGCGGGGATTTGTCGCGAAGAATCCGGACGATTTGGCGTCGTACGGCTTGGCAACCCCTCATGCCGAACTGACAGTAGGTCTAACGGGAGAGGCCGGTATTAGCAAATCACTGATCACGGGTCTGCCGTTCGACGAGGATGGGGTGTTTGCGATGATCCGTGGTCAGGATGTCGTCTTCGTTCTTCCGCTGTCGTCGGTCGACCGACTTATGGCACCGCTGTACACAATGCCCGAGCGGTCGGACCAGGAAGAAGTAGCTTCTCCCGATCCGAATTTGATCGAACCCTAGCTTAGTTCATTCACAGTCTTCTTCTGCAATCTGGTGTCACGCTGCCCGTACGGAGGAGACTTTGGAGGAACGCCATGTCATTGTGTACGGCTGATGGTAGAAGGCTGAGAGCACGCATGGTGAAACGAAGGATAGGAAAGGTGCAACGTCGGAGCTTTTTAAAACACCATATGCTGCTACGAATCGTGCGTATGTTGTTCATGGCTGTTCCGATCGTGGTCTTGCTGGTCATCCTGTTTGCGTTCTACCTTGGTGTGGTAGGTGTCCCTCGAAAGGTTACCGATCTTTGGATACAGAAATTGGCGGATCAGGGTGTAAGGATTCAGATGGAACAGGTGTATCTGAACGTTACGAAAGGGTTTACTGGGGAGGGGTTTTCCTACCACTACGACATGGATCGCGGACTTCCATCCATCCAGGTAGACCGGGTAGAACTGGACGTGGATGTCCTGCAATGGTTCCGTGGCCGTGCCGGGTTGAAAGCGCTTAGCGTAACGAATGCTACCATTCGACTGTTTCCGGAAGTAGGCCCGTTGATGAGACGAGGCGATGGTCCACTTCTCCTTGAGGATGCCGAGTTGCGGCTACGCTTCAATAAGCCGGGGCTGCTTCATATTGAACACTTAAAGGCGCGCTGTGTCGAGATTGTTCTACAAGGACGAGGCGATATTGTGCTGCCGCCTCCTGGTCCGCCTGGACGTGTCAGGCCGACCGTCCGTGGCGTGTCAGACCGAATCAGGGATGTTTTTCAGAAACGGCCGGCTTGGCTCACTGCGTGTATGAAGCAGATCAACGCGCTTCAATTTGACGAATCTCCCGTTGTTCATCTCGCTTTTCATCTTGATCCCAGCGATTGGGAGCAGAGTCGGGTGAGTCTCGATGTGTGGGGAAGCTCGACTCGCATTCGTGGAATTCGCATCGACGAGTGGAACCTTTCGACGGAATTGAAAGAAAACCGTCTCATGATAGAAGAGCTCGCGATGTCTGTGGATCACGGACAATTTACGTTGACTGGCGATTGGAATCTGACCAATCAACTCGCTTCTGCGACGATCCATTCAAGCTTGCCTCCAACCCATTGGATGAGTTTGATTCCCGTCGATTGGCGCGATCGGCTGCGTGACCACGGACTCTATTTTGACGGACCGGTGCAGGTGAATGCCAAACTTGGCCCTGCACAGTATCGTGAGCTTTTGCGTCGAATGCGTGGATCCGTGCGTGTGCAAGAAGTCCACGCCAAAGACGTGTGGGTCGACGTTGCAGCCTTTGATTTTGAAGTCCTGGGAGATGAGCTTAAGGTCGAGAAGATCGAAGCCATCTTGGGGCGGGAGGAGCAACGTGGTTCGTTTCAAGCCAGGTTCGAACTCGACCGTACGAGTCAACGATATCATGGGCATCTGATATCGCGTCTCGACTATGCAGCATTGATTCCGATCTTAACGAGCAACTTGACGAAGCTCGTGCGGCAAGCCTCCTTTCCCGAGGACGTTTCGTTCGCCGACCTGGATTTCGCGGGAAAGGTTGGCGACAAGACGCAGTTTAGACTAGATGGAACGATTGCCGCTTCGAACTTTGTATGGCGTGGAACGCATGTGGAGAGCTTCGATTCACATTTGCTCGTGACGAATAGAACCACTGCCCTCAATGATTTCGTTGCAACGAGAGCTGAGGGTGGTGCCCATGGGAGCATCCTCCTCGACTTCAAGGATGCACGTGTGGACGTGGATGTAGTCAATACGGCGGACCCACTTTCTGCTGCTCGTGCGTCAGGCAAAAGGGTCGAGAACATTCTCCACAAGTTCCGCTTCGAGGGGCCCACCACGACGAAAGTGTCTGGCGTGGTCTATGTGGGAACCAATGGGGTGACCGATCTTCGTGCCCACGTGGATGGCAAACGATTTGGCTTTGCCTGGATTCTGGTTGATCAAGCCACGTTTGACCTCCACGTGACCGGCAAGACGGTGGAGGTTCTAAACGCGACAGGAACGGTATTCGGAGGCGACGCCACTGGCTCTTTCACTTCGTTTCCGGTCGCTGACGAAGATGGGCGGAGCTATGATTTGGAACTGCAACTAGCAAACGTGGATTTCAGCAATCTCGTGAGCACTGCCAAACAGGTTGAAGGGGAACCGTATCGCGGGTGGCTGGAGGGCCAGGTCCATTTGACGGGCCTGTTGGGAGAGAGTGCGGCACGCACGACGACGGGTCGCGGCAAGTTCCGTATTTCCAACGGGCACCTTCTTCAAATTCCACTTTTTGGAGGGTTGTCCGACAACTTATCTCAACTTGTTCCTGGCTTCGGGTTTACCACCGAGACGGAATTGAAGTCGGATTTTGTCATCTCCAATAAGGTCGTTTCTCTTCGCAACGCAGACTTGGGAGGATCGGTGGTTAGCTTGAATGCAGTTGGCGACTACTCGTTTGATCAAAAACTGGATTTTGATGTGGTGGTGTATTTGCTCCAGGACGGGACCAGTGTCGGAAAGATTGTTCAATTTGTCACAACGCCGATCTCGAAGTTACTTGAATTCGATCTGGAAGGGACACTGAACGAGCCGATTTGGCGGCCTAAACTCTTGCCCAAAGAGTTGTTTGGTTCGGAGGGTAAGCGCGACAAGCCATGATTGGATTGACGCCACTGTAGATGAGTTGTCTATCGTGCAAGGTGTCCGATCGTTCGGTTGCGAGACGGCATGTACCCCATGCTTGCATGAGATTTGTCAAAAAAGTGATGAATGCCTATCTAATAAGGCTACATGCACGTAGTTAACCTGGTGTTAGGTGTCGCGACACCGTGTTTTCGTTGTTTCCTCCTGTAAAAAAATCACATAAGTGAATCCAAGCTCATGGCTTTCGGATCCGTTTTTTCATAGAAGTCATGCAACGCTGGGATGTACTACCACTCAGTAAGACTTTCCGGTACCGGAAAGTCTTACTGAGTGGTATATGGTATAAAGTAGACGGACCTTCTTTTCGTGTTCGACGTTGCTGGGGAAGTTGGTATAACACCGACTCAAATGTCTGGATGAATATGACAAACCTTGCTATAGCAGCCTGTGCCTTTGGTGGTACAAAAATACTTGGGAGCCTTGGCGCTCTCTATGCACCGGAATCCACGCGGCGCATGCTGCAGGCATTTCCCCGCCATGAGGTAGCAGGTTGGGTGTTGACTGCCATCAACCTTTTTTGGGCAAGTTGGTTGCTGTTGAATACCACGCCTTTTTCGCAATTCAAACAGATCGAGCCGCTGGTCTACATCGGCACACCGATCGTGTTCTTTGCTGTGGTTGTTTATCTCGACGAGCTTCTGGCCGTACGCGCTTTCGGGGGTTTCTTGTTGCTTGTAGCGAGTCCGGTACTTGCTGCAGCCCGCTTCCATCCGACGAGTTGGAGCCTTCTCATGTCCTTCCTTGCGTATATTTGGGTGGTCTATGGGATGATATTCGTGATCAGCCCGCACGTCTTTCGCAAGACGGTTCAACTCTGGACTTGTGACGGAAACCGTTTTCGATTTGGCAGTTTGCTCGGTATTCTAGTCGGCGGTGGACTGATCTTCCTAGGATTAGCCGTTTACTGAGAGTCAGAAGGCAAGTCCTACGTTGAAGCCTGCGATATGGGTGCTGACCCAACTACTCTTGTCGTTGGCTTCCCAAATGTAGTACGCACCCACGTTATATCGATCGTTGAGTTTGGCCTTCAGGCCGGCTGCAAGTCGGGACCGCGTCAATTCTCCGGCATCAGAATCCAGAAACAGTTCTTCAGATAGATAGGGCTTGAACCCCGTATCTCCAAGGGTCACTGGAAAAGTAGCGGTAAGCTTGTTTCGGTAGCGCACGATGTCTTTGCGCGATTCACGTAGTCGCAGCTCCAACCGATTTCGATCTGAGAAAGAGATCTGGCGCCATGTCCAGGTGTAGGTCAGATGAGTGTGGATGCGATTTTCGTCAAGCCACTCACCGTTCTGCTTTTCGAACTCTTGCCGAAGATTCAGACCCACCTTCCATGGTGCGTCCCACGCATAGGTGATGCCGATATCCGTGTGGTAATTGGCAAAGTCGCCAGCGTCATCCTTGAACTTGAATTGCTCGTTCACCTTCAGGGTTGTCCGGTCCGTGAGTTTGCCCGACGCGGAGGCATCCAGCCAAAGTTGAAATTCGTCTGCTGCCCAACTGGTTGAGTCGAATCCGGCCAAGCACAGAACGACGATTACAAAAGGAACTACTTTCATGCTACGGTATAACTCCTATGGTGCCACGGTTATTGATCCTGCTGCGAATGTACGGTCTCTTGTAAAAAGATTGGAGTATAGGTCAGTCGATTTGTATGTCAAACATATGAAATCTATATCGTACATTTTTCTTTTTTTCGTTGAGAAAGGCCAACCATGAACCCTGGGGAGAGGGTACGTAGCAAAGCGATTGAATTGGGGTTCCATGTGGTTGGTATTGCTCCCGCAGGTCGGGCCCCACGTGCTGACGCGTTTTTGGACTGGTTGGACAAGGGGAGGGAAGGGGCCATGTCATGGCTGGCTCGTGATCCAGAACGGCGCTGCGATCCGATGCAGGTATTACCCGGTGCGCAGTCCATTGTCATGGTGGGGTGGTCCTACTATGTAGCAGATCCTCCGGCAGAAATCTGGAACGACCCGACACGTGGGCGGATTGCCAGGTACGCCTGGGGAACGGACTATCACAAGGTGCTTGAGCCGAAACTGAAAGATCTGTCTGAGTTTATTGTGGCGGACGGGCAACCGAACACCCGGACTCGCTACTATGTGGACACAGGACCTGTCTTGGAACGAGAATGGGCAACCGAGGCGGGTCTCGGCTTCATTGGCAAAAACACGCTCCTCATCGACCCAGGAAAGGGATCGTATCTGTTCCTTGGCGCTGTTCTCGTGAACCAACCGTATGACTACGATATTCCTCACGATGGTGTCCAGTCGGCCGGTACCTGTGGTTCATGTCGACGTTGCCTCGAAATTTGTCCTACCCATGCCTTTCCCGTTCCCTATGTGCTGGACAGCAATCTGTGCGTATCGTACCTGACCATCGAATTGAAGGGAACCATACCGCTGAATCTGCGACCCTCTATGAAAAATTGGATCTATGGCTGTGATGAATGTCAGTCCATCTGTCCGTGGGTACGACGCTATGCCAAACAGCGGGAGGAGTCCTTTTTGCGCTACGATCCAGATTGGGTGGCGCCTCGTCTTACGGACTTGCTTCAACTCAACGATGTTGGGTTTCGCGAGCGATTCAAGGGAACCCCAATTGTTCGCACGAAACGACGAGGCCTGCTAAGGAACGTCGCAGTAGCCATTGGAAACTCGGGCGATCGCTCAGCCTGCCCCGTGTTGGAGGCTGCGATACATGATCCAGAACCCTTGGTTCGAGAGCATGCCAAGTGGGCCTTGGAGAGGCTTGGTTAGCGTGGCAAAATGGGGCATCCGAATGGCGCTGGGAACACAGTCACAGGCATGTCGATTCTAAGCGCTACACGTTGACCCGGCTGAAAATCTGCACGAGAACCGAGCAGTCTTGATTTGAGTGTTGTCCCCGAATTAAGTTTTACGCGCAGCAACTGATCGTGTCCAAAGTACTCCACCGAGTCCACCTGAGCCTTGCCGTCTGGTTGGGGTTCGATCTGTAAATCTTCTGGGCGAAACATCACTTCGCCTTCTCCTTCGAATGGGCGCACGGTGGGTAGACGGCCCAGCTCGCATTCCACATGCAAGCCTGATCCGATACCGTGCAGAAAATTGGCATCGCCAAGAAAGGTGGCAACTTGGTGTGTGGCTGGGTGTAAGTAGATGTGACGGGGTGTTCCGCACTGATGAATTTTCCCGTCCAGCATGACGGCAACTTCGTCAGCGAGGCTGAGGGCTTCTTCTTGATCGTGCGTGACTAAGACCACAGTGACACCGGCCTGTTTCAGGATCGCCCGTACATCGGCACGCACTCGAATGCGTAATGCGGCGTCGAGATTTGAAAAGGGTTCGTCCAGAAGAATCACGTCGGGCCCTGGCGCAAGGGCTCGTGCTAGAGCCACCCGCTGTTGTTGTCCACCAGAAAGCTCGTGAGGCATGCGATGATCCTCGTGTTCCAACCCGACCAAGCGTAGCACCTCCTCCACGCGACTTCGTCCGCTCGCGTTCTGTCCTAAACCATAGGCCACATTCTTGTAGATCGTCATGTGCGGAAAGAGTGCGTATTCTTGAAATACCATGCCGACTCTTCGGTTGTTTGGCGTGACAAAGGTGGATGGGCCGAACACGTTGTGATCCGAGAGTTGGATCGTGCCTCGGTCTGGTACGTCGAGACCCGCCAACATCCGCAGCACGGTTGTCTTGCCGCAACCACTCGGCCCTAGCAGAGCCAAAAAATGTCCGTCCCCTACAGCCAGGTCCACGCCGCAAACAGCGGGCACGCTTGAGAAGCGCTTGCATAGATTGCTACATTGGATAGCGTAGGGCGTGCTCATGAGATCCGGTCTTCCTGTGAAATTAGGATCCACACAAACGCCGCGGAAACACAAATCAACAAGAGAGAGGGGAGGGCGGCTCGACTAAAGAAGGCTTCTTCTGTGGTGGCCCAAATACGGATGGCAAGTGTGCCGAAGCCGGTTGGGCCGAGCAGCAAGGTGGCGGGTAGTTCTTTCATGCAGGCCAAGAACACCATGGTGAGGGCCATGATCATGCCCGGTTTCAGAAGGGGGAGTGTGATGGTTCGAAATACATGGCGCGGTGTGTGGCCCAAATTGAGAGCAGCTTCCTCCAAGCGCGGACTCTGTTGCAACATCGGTCCGCGTAAATTTCCTGTGGCCAGAGGCAAAAAATGGATCACGTAGGCAAGAAGGAGTAAGGGGAGCGATTGATAAAGCAAATGAGGCGACGCATGGCTGGCGAAGAAAACGAGGGCGAGTGCCAAAACAATTCCGGGGAGGGCGTGACCAAGATAAGCGGTACGTTCTAGAATGCGGCTTGCCAAGCTCGGATGACGTATGGCTAACACGACGAGAGGTACAGCTGCGATGACCGTAAGGAGTGCTCCAAGGCCCGATGCGTAGACCGAATGCCAGGCGGCCAAACTTCCGGACCACACGAGCTCACCCTGATCTAGCCCGATCATGAGCCAATAACCGATCATGCCCAAGGGCACGCCGACCCCCAGTATGGCAATCAGCAAACAAAAGGTGAGCGCAGGGACTTTCCAAAGGCCAAGATGTACGATGGGCGGACTACGATGGCTGCCGGCGCTACTGCGATAATAACGAGTACGTCCATGTGTCTTGGTCTCGGCCACAACAAGCACAATGGTCAGTGCTACGAGCAACAAGGCGAGCACAGAAGCGATCCGGCGATCAAACGATGCAATATATTGGAGGTAGATGGCTTGGGTGAACGACTTGTACTGTAAGAGGGACACAGCACCAAAGTCGCTGATCGTGTAGAGACAAGCCAAGAGTGCACCGGCCTGAGCGGAGGGGCGAATTTGTGGCAAGGTGATGTCGAGAAAGACACGTCCTCGTGTTCGACCTAGGCTGCGTGCCACTTCTTCCAGCGATGGATCGATGCCACGTAGTGCCGCCCTTACCGTAAGCATCACGTAGGGATACGTGCAGAGGGTAAGGACCACCCATGCCCCCAAGAATCCATACATGGACGGTAGACTCGTGACACCAACGACCGAAAACAACTTTTGCAATGCGCCACTCGGTCCGAAGGCCGTGATGAACGCAAAGGCTCCTACATAGGAGGGCACGACCAGTGGGACGCACGCAACCGTGGTCCAAGCCTTGCGGAAGGGGAGGTCTGAACAGGTGGTGAGCCATGCCAAGAGGATGCCGAGCAAGGTGGCTGAAAGGGTGACGGCTGCCGCTAGACCAAGGCTGTTGAGGAGGACCTGTGCTGTGCGAAGGTCCAGTAAGAGGGACCAAAACCGTGGACCTAATTCAGCGGCCCGGAGGAGGAGGTACACAACCGGCAAGAGACAGAGGGCTGCAACCATCAAGCTAGCAAGCCAAAGGAAGGGTGCCGTGGACAAGTGACGGCGGATGTGACTTGGATGGTTTGGGTCTTTTGCCATGGTTGACTTCCTGCGAACAAAACGGCATCTGTGCTTGCGCCACGACCGACATGTGCGCCGAGACTTGCTCTATAAGACGCCGGTGGACTGGAGAAGTTGGAGGGTGCCTTCCAGATCATCCAGATCACCTAGATCCAAGTTCGGCGTTTTGATTTCAGCCAAAGGCTTGAGCGAAGGGTTGACGGGAATGCCTGCGACCAAAGGGTATTCGTAGGTTTCGTTTGTGAAATAGATCTGTGCCTCCCGGCTCAAAAGAAACGTGATCAGTTGTTGTGCTGTTTCTGCGTGCTTTGAGGTTGCGAGAATGCCGGCCCCGGACACGTTGATCAAAGCGCCAGCATCACCAGCCGCAGGATGGGCCACGCGAGCTTTGAAAGACTCGCCGTATTCATTGAGAAAGCGATGCAGATAATAGTGGTTCACGAATCCCACATCGATTTCCCCTGCTGCGGTTGCGGCTACAATGGGTGTGTTTTTAGGATACACTTTTGGGTCATTGCGTTGGATACATGTGAGCCATTCTTTCGCCGTTTTTTGGCCCTGGGTCTTGCGCAGTGCGGTAATGAAGGCTTGAAATGAGCCGTTTGCCGGGGCCCAGCCTATGCGACCCTTCCATGCCGAATCGCAAAAGCCTTTTAGAGATTTTGGTAAGTCGCTTGGCTGTAATCGGTCAGTATTGTACACGATCACCCTGGCACGGCCGGAAAGGCCAACCCATGTGCCGTCGGGAGAGCGAAAGCGTGGATCCACTCGTAGCAGGATGCTCTCCGGCAGGTCACGGAAGCAGTCTTTTTTAGCCAGAGCTCCTAGGGCTCCTGCGTCTTGTGCAATAAAGATATCTGCCGGACTGCTATCACCCTCCTCCAAAATTGTGACCGCCATCTGTGCGGTCTTGCCGTAACGCACCTTGACGTCATGACCGGAAGATTCTTCAAAGGATTGGAGAATGGGTTGGATCAAATCTTCGGTACGACCCGAGTAGACTGTGATCGTGTCCGCATGGATCGGAACCGTCAAGAGGGGTATCGCGCAGGTGAGGATCAAACATAGGGTAGCAGTAGAGTTTTGCATAGTGGTCTCCCAGTTTCGGGATCATGACAAAGCGTCTGGTTGGATTTCCAAAAAGCACAGATTCTGACAGAGTGAGCAGGACTCAGAATCATGTTTGCAGTCTGCGTCCTGTTCATTCATCTCTTTGAGGATCGCTTTCGCACCCTTGGTGCCTTCGTCGAAAAGCTGTAAAAAAGCTGCCAGTCGTAGACTCGTGTTCGTGCTGATGAGGTGCTCGATTTTGCAGGCGTCGATCTCCGCTTGTTCTGGATCTACGCCGAGCACATCGCGAAGAAACTGTTCGAGCAACTCGTCATTTCGTTCCACAAGTTCAGCCATGCGTTGACCACTTTGGGAAAGCTTCAAGAATTTATTTTCGTCTTCGACGACAAGACCGCGTCGTTTCAGGGACTTCAATCCGATGGAGCAACTGCCTCGGGTAATGCTCATGCGCTTGGCAATGTCTGTGACGCGAGCATACCCATTGGCGTCCAGCAATTCGTGGATCGTCATGAGGTAATGTGCCGCACTGTGGGTCAGCGGATTGTCTTCGTACTCTTTCCACACCTCAATTGACATCGTCTTTGTCCTTTATGTCCGTGTAAGTTGATTGGCATAGCAAACAATTGAACTATAGCCAGAACTTTCAGCAAGTCAAGTGGTGCTGGCCTGAGATTGGCCGCATCAGGCAAGATGCTCGAAACACTCGACAATGGCTGGAGCCAGGGCGGCTTCAGACCGATTTAAGATGTACAGATGAATGGCTGGGGCACCGTTGGCCAACAGTCCGCGAATTTGGTCTGCGACCCATGCAATGCCTACCTCACTCGCAGTCTCGGATCTGCCCGCCTCTCGAAGTTTGGTTTCGAGTTCCTCCGGTAGAGCGGAGCCACACATCGACGTGATGCGCTTGGCTTGTTGTAGCGACACTGCAGGTAAGAGGCCGGGCAAGATGGGGCAGGTGATTCCGACCTCCCGACAGCTGGTCACAAAGTCGAAGTAGACCCGGTTGTCGTAAAACAGTTGTGTCGTAATGAAATCTCCGCCCGCATCCACCTTCGCTCGTAAATGCCGAAAATCCGCTTCCGCAGAGCTGGCTTCCGGATGTCCTTCTGGATAACCGGCCACCCCGCAACAAAAGTCGTTGTGTTGCGTTTTAAGTAGCTGCACCAAGTCGCCAGCGTAGAGGAGTCCATCATGATGGGCCACAAACTTGGTTTCGCCTTTTGGTGGATCTCCACGCAAGGTCATAATATTGCGGAAACCACGACCATGAATGTCGTCCGCAATGTCCCGCAGCTCAGCTTGGCTGGATCCGACACAGGTCAAATGGGGCATGACCGGGCCAAACCCGACGTCGCGCAAGAGCTCGCATACTTCCATCGTTCGTTGCCGTGTGGATCCGCCGGC
The DNA here is from genome assembly GCA_035593235.1 of Phascolosoma agassizii. Classification (NCBI taxonomy): domain Eukaryota; kingdom Metazoa; phylum Annelida; class Sipuncula; order Phascolosomatiformes; family Phascolosomatidae; genus Phascolosoma; species Phascolosoma agassizii. Next base: position 2,039 of record JAVJHY012270180.1, on the reverse strand, counting down.
ACCATAGGTGCAAGTGACGAAGTCGGGTTTCGCAGCACGGAGCTGTTCAATGATGTCACGTAACCTACCTAGACCCAACTCGTCTTTCGGTGGAAAGAATTCGAAGGAGAGGAGTGGACGGTCGGCGTGGGCAAGCAACGAACTGATCGTGGGTTCTGACATGGGTCTTAGACGGTATCTTCTGCGCGATTCACACACAACACCTTTGACGGTCAGCCCGGCACGCCGTAATGAATACCGATTGCAACCAGGATGCCGGTCGTCATACCGGCAAACACTTCAACACGTGTGTGACCCAGTAGTTCGGCCAGTTTTTGTTGAGAGAAATGATGTTCTTTAAACAGTTCTTCGACCATTTGGTTCAATAACTTGGCCTGATGGCCCGCAGCTCGCCTCACACTTTGTGCGTCGAACATGACAATGCACGCAAAAGCAAGTGTTGTGGCAAAGAGTCCTGAGCTAAAACCAGTTCGTAGACCTACGGAGGTGGCTAGAGCCGACACGCTTGCGGAATGAGCGCTTGGCATCCCGCCGGTACTGACCAGCACACCAAAGTCCACGGACTTCGTGCTCCGGAACGCGATCACCATCTTAATGGACTGTGCGAGTAACCAGGCAGCCAACCCGCACCAGATGCTAATATTCATGTACCAGGCGAAGTCGTCTGTCATCACGTGCAAGGTGTAGCGACTGAAGGGGACGGAAGCAAGTTTTCCCGACATGAATTGGGTTTTTGGTCGAAGCCTCACCGACTCGAAAATTATGGCCATTCCCAAAACCAGCGAGTATCCTAGATGTGGATGTAGACAAGGTTGTCGCAAATCGAAGAGGGCCGTGCAGCGAAACACCTCTGGTAAGGATTTAGCCAATGGCACAAGGTGATGAGCAATCTCAGCCGATGGACGCGAACGTGGAGGTCGTCCAAGACCTGGTACGAGAAGGCATCATGGGCATCAATCGGGAAGGTCAGGTGGCTTATGTAGATGATGGTTTTTTCCGCATGCTGGGGCGTAAGCGGGACGAAGAGAATCTGAACGAGCAAGACCTGTTGCAACGTGTTCAGTTTTCCGGAGCAATGTCTTTTGAGGAAGTCATTCGACAGGCCTTTGACACAGGAGAGTGGTCTGGCGATGCAGCAGGTCTGACCGCAGAGAACCACGCGATCTTGTTGGATGTGAAGGTCCGTTGTTTGCTGGGCAACGCAGGTGAGCAGCTTGGCGCCGTTCTCATTGCGCGCGACACGACACGTAGTCGAGCGATGCTTGGGCAGGTGTTGGAGTCACAGCGCCTCGAGCTGATTGACAAGTTCACTCGCGGATTGGGTCATGAATTTAAGAATCAGTTGACCATCATCATGGCCTATTGTGCACTCCTCTTAAAAAAGGCAGGCGACCACGATCTTTCCGCTGAGGTCAACCAGATCCTAGAGACAGCTGAGCAGTCCAATGATCTCATTGAACTCATGGGGATCCTCACCAAAAACCATCCGAGTCGAACGGAAGACTGTGACATTAACGATACCTTGTTTGCGGTTCGTACGTTCTTAGACAAAGCAGCAGCGCCCAATGTGCTTGTTTCTGTGCCAGAACACGTGTCTGTCCCTGCCATTCATGCCGATCCGATTGAGTTACAGAAATCGATTCTAAATTTGGCCCTAAACAGTATCGAAGCCATGCCAAACGGTGGGACCCTGTCTGTGGATGTGGACACCATTCAGGTCGACGACAATGACTTGGACAATCACTTTCTTGATGTGGCTCAAACCTATGTTGTTGTGTCTGTCATAGACACAGGGGTCGGCTTCGCGGAAGAGGCCAAGCGCCACATCTACGAACCGTTTTATACGACGAAACCATCCGGCAAGGGGTTGGGCTTGTGTGTCGTTCGACGAGCGCTTGCCGACATGGATGCTGTATTGCGCGTGTATAGTGAGCCAGGGGACGGGACTTGTGTTCGTGTCTACTTGCCTGTGCCAGAAGAAGCTGCCAACGCGTTTCGCGGAGTTAAAAAAAACGGCAACAGGGAACCGATACCAGGCT
>JAVJHY012269118.1:0-24771 GCA_035593235.1 Phascolosoma agassizii | reverse complement strand
CATTCAGATCCAACGTGTAAGTATCGTCTTTTCTGGATAACGTCGCCTGGCTTAGATCCGCCTTATCAGTCAAACCGCCAGCAATATTAATCGCATCGATCAGTGTCAGAGGATTATCGGTTATAGGTTGGAGGCCTGGTTTCGTAACTTCTCCAACTACAAACGCGTTTTTACTGCGGTAGTTCGATACGCGCACGTCCAGTTGTGGGCTTTGAATTTTTACAGCCAGCAAGTCGGTGAGTTTGGTGCGCACTTGATCAACTGTCAGGCCAGCAACTTCAACTCTGCCAACATAGGGATAAAAGATCGATCCATCCTCTGAAACCAGATTGCCGTTTTCCTCAGAATTGGATTCCTTTCCGGCGGGGGACGTGAGTTCAGGGTGATCCCAGACGACAACCGATAAGATGTCTCGTTCGCCAATCAGGTAGGGAGCTTCTTCGACCGGCTTTGGTTTGGGAGAATTTGCCGCTATGGCGCGCAATCGATCCGTTTCTTCGTTGATGCTTTGCTGAGTCAATGGCGTAATCGCCAATGGCAGTCCGGTTTTTCTATAATCCGGGAAAGTAGCAACCACCGATGCAAAATCTACTCTCTCAGGTTTCGCTTTGGGGCTAAGGATCGGTACGGTGCCACAAGATCCCAGAAAGAGTGATAAGGCGAATACGAGTAGAGTGGCTGGTTTCATGGGCGCGTGGTACGTAAATTGATGAGCGTCTAGTTAGTAGGACGGGTGGTCTTACTGTGGTGAGTCACGTTGAAATTCACGCTTCACTGGGACTATATTGGTAAACATAGCCTGCATAACTTTTGGACTTTCCTGCCATATAGATGTCGTTGAGGATTATACCCCTTAAGACGACGGAGTTCTGCAACAGGCGTTTCTTACATTGCTCGATTTCCCGTATCGGGTTGGCACCAGCTTTTATCACTACCAGGGTGGTGCCAGCCGCGTGACCCATAATTCCAGCATCTGCCGCTGCCAATACAGGAGGCGCATCAATAATGACATGATCGAACCGATTGGACAGATTGCTGGTGAATGCAAGGAACCGCTTAGTCAGGAGCAACTCAGATGGATTTGGTGGCATCTCACCTGTGGAGACAAGCGAGAGATTTGGTATTTTGGTGGCTTCCACGTATTCGTCAAGTAACAGACCCTCAGTGAGAGCTTCAGACAAACCTGGTTTACGTGGAGCAAAAAAGGCGTCGTGCAGATGACCTCTACGCAGATCTGCGTCCACCAGCACAACTTTTTTTCCGCTGTTTGCAAGGACGATGGCCAGATTCAGGCTAACGAATGATTTGCCAACTTTCGGGCTGGCACTGGTAATCAGCACAATATTATTCTTCACGTCGTTCTGGGAAAAGTACAGCGTCGATCGAAGATTCCGTAAACACTCAACGGCAATATCGTTTGGTTTCAAATGCGCCAGTGCTCGAATGTCATCTGTGCGCTGACTTTTCCTTTTTGAGATTTTCCTCTGTGTCGAGCTGTGAGGTATGCTCGAGAGCACGGGTAATTCCAATTTTGCCTCAAGTTCATTGGGATCCTCTACACCTTGAACTAGCGCACCTTTCAAGTAGGTTGCGAACAAACCCAACACTCCTCCAAGGGCGGCAGCGAGAATAAGTGTGGCCAGTTTTTTTGGTTTCAGTGGTTTGTTAGCCACAGTCGCAGAGTCGAGAATGTTAATTTTACTGGTCGCGCTTGCCATGGCAATTTTTAATTCTTGGGCACGCGTAAGCAACGCTGTGTAAAGTGCAGTATTAACTTCTACGTTTCGTGTTAGTGAGAGAGTCCGTCGCTGAGTTTCCGGCATTTCATTCGTTGCTTGCTCCAATTCGTTGAGCTCTCTGTTTAATATAGCCCTCTGAGCATCAATGCTTGCAACCGATGGATGTTGAGCGGTAAATCGTGTTCGGAGCTCTTGTCGTTTTAAGCTCAAATCTCTCATCTCTGCTTCCAGCGCGACGATACGGCCAAGCGTGCTGCGCGTTTCCAACGTAAGATCTATAGACCCGCGATCCAGACGGAACTTGTTGAGTTCGTCCTCAAAGGATTCAAGATCTGATTGTACAACCGGAAGTCTCTGTTCAAGAAAGGCTAAGTTTTTCTGAGCAACTGCAATTTTCTGCGCCTTGTTCTGTTCAGCATACGTGGATGCAATTGCATTGAGCAATTGCATAATTTTATTTGAATCGTTGCCCCGGAGTTCCAATTTTACAATACCGGACTTCTCGCCAAGCTCGACAATTCTCAGATCGTCTCGAAGTGTGGTAATGGTTGCAAAACGGCTCTTCCGGACGAGTTTGAACCGGGTCTCAGGCCGCGCTTGTAGTTCTGAAACCAGAATGGAGAAAGACTGGTCTGCATCTCTGTCTGGCGTACTGGCGAACTCGCCAACCGTCCCGCTGAGAATGCTCGTTCCAGCGTAGTCAGATAATTCGTATTTCTCATTCGCGAGTGCAGTTATATAGAATTCCTGGTCGTTAAACATCGGAGACAATTCAAATCTGTCCACCTGGATTTTCTCGCCGCCCCAGGCGTACTCATTCAATCCCAGAAAGGAATTTCCGAACTTGTTGGCTTCAGTAGTTGTATCTGGGCTAACTGCTGATCGTACAATAGGTTTTGATTCTTTCCATCGAACAATAGCAGCACCGATGACTGGAAAATAGTGGGGCTGCGCTTCGATATCGAGATTGTACTGATCGGCGACTTCACCCAGAACCATGCGTGATTTTACGATCTGAAGTTCAGCTGTGAGCGGATTGGCTGATCCCTGGACGGTCAGCTCTTTTCCCAGGTCCGCCCCAGTTGCTGAATTTTCCAGATTCTCGATTTGCAGAATGACATCAGCAGAGTAGAGCGGCTGGGTCAGGAAATTGTAGAGCAGTCCGAGAAGCAGACAGAGGCTCATGACTGAAATAATCAGCCATTTCGACGCCCACATAGTCGCCCACATTTGCCAGATATCCAAGCTCTCCTGCGGTTCACCATTACGGTTCATGGCAGCAGAGTCCAAGTCTGGTCGGTTTATTCTCATGTTGTCTAGACTAATATAGGCGTGCCTGAATGCTCAAGAAGCTTAATCGAATTAAGGTCACGTTTCCGACTGATAGTACCCAGGTTGTACAAAAAGTAAGCATCAACAGTGATTTAGACACCTGGTTTAGTAGGCTTGAACCGTTGTTACCAGGCGGTGGGAATGCTGATTGAACGCGAGCGGTGCTTAAAAGGCACCTCTTCCGCCAAGCACCGCTGGCACGGTGAGAATGAGTATTTTTAAATCGGTCAACAAGGACCAGTTGCTTATGTAGTGAATATCGTGCTCCACACGCCTGCGGATCTTCTCCTCGGTGTCAGTCTCCCCACGCCAGCCGTTGATTTGTGCCCATCCCGTGATACCCGGTTTTACATTGTGTCGACTGGAATACTCTGACACTACTTTCTCATACAGCTCGCCAGCTGCACGAGCTTCCAGTGGGTGGGGTCTCGGGCCTACCAACGACATCTCCCCCTTAAGAACATTGATTAGCTGCGGAAGTTCATCGAGACTGGTCCGTCTCAAAAATCTGCCCATGCGGGTCACGCGAGTATCATCACGTTTAACCATTATACCACCAGATTCATCCTGTTCAGCTTCATGCAGGGTCCGGAATTTCAGAATCTCAATCAATTTATTGTTGAATCCGGGTCGCTTCTGCCGGAAAAACACACGTCCCGGCGAGTCGAGCTTTATCAGTAGTGCAATAAGCAGGAGTACAGGTGAGAGCAAAATCAGCACGACACTGCTGATAACAACGTCAAAGGTGGTTTTTGCCAGATTGTCCCAACTTGACAGCGGCTCATCAGAGACATTTAACACCGGTATACCGTTGTATTGACTGAAATTTGGAAAAGCAAAGTCATATCCTACAAAGTCAGGACTTAACCGAACGGCAACAGGGAGAGTCCGGAACTTCTGCATTATTTCCATCACCCGACGTTCTGCTGTCCATGGTAGTGCCACGAGAATATCGTTCACACGATTGCTGCGTACGGCCTGGATTAAATCGTCCAGATTCCCTAGCGGTGCCGGGCCGACTGCGCGAGTGCGTCGATCGTCGTATATGCCCACCACACGCAGTTGGGAATGGGCATCATCTGCGCTGTTTTGAAGCAGCTCCGACAGGCGCACTCCCTGTACGCCACTGCCGACAATGGCGATATTGCGGGTCAGTCTTTCGCGCAGGACACTGCCTTGTACGAATCTGCCGAAGAACAGCCGCCCAAGGAAAATCGCCAGCGGATTGGCAATGCACCAGGCTATCGCCCACCCACGGGAGAATTCTGCGGAAACCTGCATAGCAAATCCAAAAAACAGCAACAGGAGAAATAGGCCAAAACAGGCCGAAAATATCTTAGTAAAGGTTATTTTCGGATTGGAAAGAGCACTGAGCGAGTACAGGCCGGAGAAATATAACGCTGCAAGAGTGGCCAGCATATTGGTGGTGATCACCATAAGATAGGTGGGGTATCTGTCTTCTGCCCAGCCTGCGTTAATCAGGGATGTGTAAATTAGAAAGACGATGAGACCCGTAAAAATCAATATCGCACCGTCCAGCACGCCGAGTAGACAGGCAATCAGGTTTGCCGACAGTGGCCTGCTTCGTCCGGTGGAAGTGATGATACTGTTGGTCGTCGTGTCCAGGATCGACATCGATCAATTCCCTGTGTTTTCTTGTAACACTTTTGCCACCTTAAACTCTGGCGAGCGAGAGTGGAGATTGCCAGCTCATGCAAGCATAGTAGTGTTTGCGTGCCTGATCAAGTATGGATAATTACGCGTTAGTTTTCAATTTCTATTTGGTATCACTTTAGTATCGGTTTGATTACCTTGATAGGCATCGTTATTTTCAGGTAGTCGGAACAGGCAACTCGGACGTTAGCTGAGGTGTTAGCTCCTTCTGTGAATCCTGATCTGCAATTTCGATGAACATCTGTTCCAGCTCTTCCAGATGAGCTTCCCATGACCATTTTTCGAGGATAAATTCTCGTCCAGCAGCCCCCAGTGCCTCGCAGCGGGCAGGGTCGAGCAGTAGCTCTATCACTGAATTTGCAAACTCATGTGGCGTATCAGCGATCATCAGGTGTTTTTTATCGAGCGCTTTAATGCCCTCGTTTGCCTGTGGGGTAACTACCATAGGCAGACCCATCGAGAGACCCTCCAGTACCTTGTTCAAAAGACCAGCGACTATACGCATCGGGGCGATAGCAACATGTGCACGGTGCATATATTGCCGTAAATCGGGAACTCGACCGGTAACAATGACGGCCGGGTCCTTCCCCAGCGCCAGAACTTCTGGGGCCGGTCGGGTGCCGACAATGTAGACCTTTACTTCAGGAATTCGCTTTCGAATGAGAGGTAGTATTTCGCTGCAGAAATAGACGGCGGCGTCTACATTAGGCATGTATTTCATATTACCACTGAACACCAGCGAGTTCGTTTCTCTTTCAATATCTGGGTCGGGTGCGAAATATTCGAAGTCGACTCCATGGGGATTAAAAAAGACATTCTCTAGTGGAGGATTCGCATCAACGGCTGCTAGATCTCGTGGAGAAATCAGCATAACCTGATCGAAGCGACGGGCGAAATCTGCCTCAAAACGCTTTAGTTTTCGGTGTTCGATAGTATAAAGAACCTTGTGAAACCAGCTTGGCGCATTTTTCGCCAGACGCTCGTAGTTCAATGTCATCGAAAGTTGCATCGCCAGAACACGGGGGTACTGGCTAAACGGTTCGGTATAACGGCCCATGCGAATGTAGTGCGCATAGAGCAGATCCGGTTTAGTCTCTTCGATTACACGAGTGACAATTGCGTCCATTGCCGGGTCGTAATTATAGTGGAGCTGCAGCGGCAGTTGACTGAAAACGCCCGCAACACAATTTGCATAACAGCGCCATTTGCGTACGGGAATGGTTTCTATACGTTCGCAGTAGGGTTCCAGTTCAGCGTTCCATGCCGGTTCGTGGTAGGGCTCCGTGAACGTTACCAGCGTAACCTGATGACGTATCGAGAGAAATTTGATCAGGTGGTAAATGGTCAGTCGGTCTCCGCGATCCAGCGGGTAGGGGAACCGTTGTGCCACAATCATGATCTTCATTGGCGTAACTCTGCGCACTGGACGTTGCTAGCGAGTACCACTACCAGCATATCCCTTGATAGTTGGAACCGAGATCCGAAAAATCTTCCTTTAGTCGAACCAGATCTATGATTGTGTGTTTTTCAGTAATGCGTTGGCGTAATTCTCCGAATTCACTGGCCGGTTTACCAATGACCAGCACGTCGGATGACGCCAGTACTGCGTCGAGATCGTCAATCAGCAGTTTTGCCAAATGCGGAATGACCTGCTCGATGTAGTGCTTGTTGGCGCCGAGAAGATTGGCGAGGGTTACGTTGTTATCGTAAATTGACAGCTCGTAACCTTTGCCCAACAACCGTTCAGCCAGCTGCACAATAGGGCTTTCGCGTAAATCATCGGTGCCCGCCTTGAAGCTCAGCCCCAGAATGCCGACTTTTTTGCTGCCGTTTTTTTGCACCATCTTGAATGCATGTTCGATGTGATCCTGATTGCTAGGCAGAATTGAGCCGAGAATGGGAAGATCCAGATCGACTTCCCTGGCTTTGTGCATGATGGCCCGCAAATCCTTGGGCAAGCATGATCCTCCAAAAGCAAAGCCGGGAGTTAAATAACTGGGAGAGATATTCAGTTCGCTGTCCTGCTTGAAGATATCCATGACCTTGTGGCTATCGATAGCCAGCTCCTTGCATAAAAGACCTATTTCATTGGCAAATCCGACCTTCAGTGCATGAAAGATATTACACGAGTATTTCACCATTTCGGTCACGCGAATTTCGGCCAATACAATAGGACCGTCTATACCCTCGTAGACCTGCTTCAGTGGCTCAGCACTGCGTTCATCCCACGCGCCGACTAGTGTGAAAGGCGGGTTCCGATAGTCGGCAATAGCCGTCCCTTCACGAAGGAATTCGGGGTTAACGCATAGTCCGATGTCTTGTCCCACTGACTTGCCGGATTCTGCTTCCAACAGGGGTAAGACCACGTTTTCCAGTGTGCCGGGTAACATCGTGCTGCGAATAGCTACGACATGATAATCTTTGCGGTCCTGCAGTGCTCTACCGACTTCAGCAACAGAGTTGCGGATGTACTGTAGATCGAGACTGCCATTGCTCCAGCTGGGCGTGCCAACGCAGATCATTGAAAGTTCAGATTCTGCTATTGCGCGAGTAATGTCAGTAGTAGCACTAAGTTGACCGTTGGTAACGGAATCTGACAACAGCTGATCGATGTCTTTTTCAATGATCGGGCTCTTGCCCTGATTGATCAGATCAACTTTTACCTGGCTGATATCTACGCCGATAACTCGATGTCCGGCACTTGCCAGACACGCGGCAGATACACAACCAACGTAACCCATGCCAATGATGGCGATATTCAAAAAATTCTCTCCCACGATATAGTTGACTGTGCTTGTGTAAATTTTAGCGATAGCCTACAGCAGACTTCTATCCTATTGTATATTTCATCACATTGTATATTTCATCACATTGCGTCTGGCTGTGTCACTGTCGATGTGGGTGTGAATAACTGTAAAAGTGTGAACTGATTCAGCAATATCTCAATAGCTATAAATTTTCTTGTTAATCTAGCTGGAATTTCTCTGGTTTGCCAGGTCGATCAAAGAATCAGATCGGAAAATATTGTAAGGCGAGTTCTTTGAATACATTCAGTCCAGTATTGGTTGACCTGCTTCAATGGATAGTTGTTAAATATCAGCCTTTAAGGATGTGCAACTCCCGATCGGAATCCGGCGTGGTCTCAGAAGTGTTCATTATTGGCAAGTACCCGCTGTGCTTTTTGGACTCCAGCGTGTCCTGTGAATAGGCAGAGAAAACCTCAAATATTAGTAATCGGGCCACTACCGCCGCCGTTGGCTGGTACCAGTGTCAGTTTCGGTCTGTTTTGCGACTATGTGAAAGATCACGCTGACCTGTTGCATATTGAAGTGATCAACTCGGCGCCAAAAAGCGTTGGTCAGAGATCATTGTTAAATATTGATAATCTCATTACCGCCACCAGAATTCTGTGTCAATACGTCCGTCACATCAGAAAATCAGATCAGGTTCTGTTGTTTGGAAATGACCAATTCCTTCTGTCTCTTATGCCCGTCTGTCTGTTGGTGGCGAAATTGGCGGGGAAGCCGTTCTATGTACGCACCTTTGGAGGCAGTCTCGATACCTACTACCTCGGGCTTTCGTCTAGTGTACGCAGGTGTTTTCGGTGGGTGCTTGAACATACTGATGGATTGATAGTACAGACGGACGCCTTGCGAGAGTTTTTTAGCCGATTTCTTGGCGACAGGGTTCATCATGTGCCGGGCTACCGCCTGGCTGAAAATCAACGTCATGATTCGAACCCGCCACGTCGGACCACTGATGCTCTTCGACTTGTATACGTTGGTCATATCCGTGAAGAAAAGGGAGTATTTGATTTACTAGAGAGTCTGATGGCGCTCAATGAGGATGAGCGGTCGTTCATTGAATGTGATTTGTACGGCCCGGTATACGATGACGTGTCCAATCGATTTGAACGCGAAATAGCGTTGAATCCGGTGGCGAAGTATAAGGGAGTACTACAGTCGAATGACGTGGTGGCCACTATCGCAGCCTACGATGTGTTTATTTTTCCTTCGTATTATAAAGGTGAGGGGCATCCGGGGGTCTTGATAGAGGCAATGATGTCGGGTTTGCCGGTAATCGCGACAAACTTCAGCGCAATTCCTGAATTAATCAAACACAGAGACAATGGGCTTTTGGTGGCACCAAACAACCCGGAGGAGTTACTCGGCGCCATCCGGATATTACGTAACGACGCTGAACTGCTGGCCATCATGTCTAATCGGTCCCGACAGAGTGGCAAACAGTACTTATCGACACGGGTTATTCCACAGATTCTCCTTCCCCTGGGTATCCAGCTAGCCAACGAGGGACACCAGTGATCGTGGATGCAAAAGCGCGGAAATTAGCTATTTTTCTGCCAAATCTGGATGGAGGTGGTGCAGAGCGGACGATGCTGAATTTAGCCAAAGGCATAGCGACGCGGGGTTACAGGGTCGATCTGGTGCTGGCGCAGGCTGATGGCCCCTACATGGACGATGTGCCCGATTCAGTACGATTAATTGATTTGGGTCAAGGGCAGGTTGCTAGCCGGTTCAAGACGATTAGACGATTGCCTGCGCTAGTTTGCTACCTGCGTCGGGAAAAGCCGGCTGTCATGCTCGCTGCACTGGTTGAGGCCAACGTTGTTGCACTCTGTGCTCGCAGCATTGCGCGCAATCCGGGTCGGGTGATTGTTAACGAGCAGAATAACCTGTCCCAGATGACAGAGAATGATCCGTCAGGCCTGCAGAGATGGTATCCAGTGCTTGCAAAGTTGACGTACCGTCTGGCTGATTGTGTGGTTGGTGTGTCGCAGGGCGTGGTCGATGATCTTGTGAACAACATCGGAATCTCTAAAAAGAATACTGCGGTGATTTACAACCCCGGCATCACGCAGCAGATCCGAGATAAAGCGAGTGCACCTCTGGATCATCCGTGGTTTGAACCGGGTCAACCACCGGTCATCGTGTCCGTTGGGCGACTGAATGTTCAAAAAGACTATGGCACGCTGTTGCGGGCGTTCAAGCTGGTCAGAGAAAAACGGGTAGCTCGGCTGTTGATTCTGGGTGATGGCGATGAACGACAGTCGTTGGAAAAAATGATTCAGGATCTGGCTCTGCCAGACGATGTGAGTCTGCCCGGGTTTGTCGAAAACCCGCAGGCATACATGTCACGGGCAGCGGTCTATGCGCTTTCCTCCCGGTGGGAAGGCTTGCCAACCGTGTTGGTCGAGGCACTGTATTGCGGGGCGCCGTTGGTGGCTACAGATTGCCCGAGTGGCCCGTACGAAATTCTTCAGGGCGGGAAGATCGGCTGTCTCGTACCGATGCAGAATCCGGAAGCGTTGGCCTGCGGCATTGAAAGCGCCCTGGACGGTACATCGCCCAGAGCAGGTAGCGACAGCTGGAGACGATTTGAACTGGAAAGCGTTGTGGATCAGTACATCGATCTTGTGTTCGAAACAAAGCGGACCTGACGCTGAATGAATCTTAAAGCCTGCGTCAGGCAGTTATGGTTAACGACGGTTACCAGTTCTTACCTGAAACCCACCCAAATTGCCAACCGAATTCGGATGCTGGTGTACCTGAAGGTACTGCATCGATCGAAACGGTACCGTACGGCCTATCTGAACAAGGCAACAGGTGATGAACCATTTACTCCACTGAATTTCCCCTACATCCGTCCCGCGACTGCAGACGTAGCCGATATAGTCCTCGGTAGGTTTACATTTCTTAACCGCGCAGTAGACCTTGGCGTACCGACTGACTGGGTGCCAGCTTCCGAGACGCGTCTCTGGGTCTATAACCTGCATTATTTTGATTACCTGCGCACTATTGTTCGACATCACAGGAACGATTCTGACGCCGGTATGTATGCACTTTTTCGCCGGCTGGTCAGTGAATGGATTGACAGCTGCGAGATAGCCAGACCATTGGCCTGGGATGCCTATCCGATGTCGCTGCGTCTGAATAACTGGTTGCGAGCTTACTCGGTCTTTCAGCCAGAACTCGAAGTGGATTCAGCGTTTGCCAGAAAGCTGCGGCAGAGTATTTACATCCAGGCAGCTTTCCTGGAAAAGCATCTGGAATATCATCTGCTCAATAATCATCTGCTCGAAAACGGACGCACGCTCTGGTTGGCAGGGAATTTTTTTGCGGATGCAAATGCAGATCGTTGGATGACTACCGGTCGCTCGATCCTGTGGCGAGGTCTCGAGGAGAACTTTCTCAGTGATGGCGGTCACGATGAACGCAGCCCCATGTATCACCAGATCATGCTCGATATGTACCAGGAAGTTGCCGATGTCATGGTCGCCAGGGATGAGTCCGTCCCTGACGAGTTATCAGCTGGACTTGTTGGCATGCGACACTGGCTGGCTACCGTATTGCACCCGGATGGTAACGTGTCGTTGTTTAACGATTCCGCCATGGGTATTGCCGGTGATCCGGCGGATCTTATCGAGACCACACCACCGAAAAAGGACGGCCTGATTGCACTGTCAGATTCCGGCTATTTCGTGTTTCGCGATGCGGCAAAAAACGCCTTCCTGATGTTTGACTGTGGCCCGATGGGGCCTGATCACAGAAACCAGCACGGTCATTGTGATGCACTGAGTTTTGAACTCAGTATTGGCGGCAGGCGAATTATCGTGGACTCCGGAGTTAGTGATTATTATGGTGATCTGGAGTGGCGTAATTACTACCGGGGTACTCGGGCGCACAATACGGTTGTTGTCGATGAGACAGAGCAATCTGAAATCTGGGACCGTTTCCGTGTGGCACGTCGTGCACGACCAAAGGATGTTGTCTGGTCTGACACAGATCAACTGACGTACGTCTGTGCAGCGCATACCGGATACTCTCGATTACCAGGCAAGGTAATTCATCGGCGCTGGGTATGTTATGTCGACAAGAGATTCTGGGTGGTATGTGATTGCATTGAAGGGGCCGGTGATCATGTAATCGAGAGCTTGCTGCACTTTCATCCTGAAGTGTCGGTGTCAGCTGTCCCGACGCAAGCAACGCATGGTCAGACGGGCAGGGTGACCCTGAGTGATACGATTCTGGGTGATACGACCTTGGGGGTATTCGCCTGGGGCCACCAGGACACCGTACAGTACAAAGGGCAGCGAGCGCCGTTGCAAGGATGGTATGCGGCGGAGTTCGGTTTGAATAAAAGCAATACTGTTTGGGGATTTACGCAGCAGTCTCAATTGCCCCATTGGTCCGGTTTTGTCTTGTGGCCAGAGGAATCTAATCCAGTGGTGGAATTTTCAGATGCCGATCGTGCACCCAGTCTTCATATTAGGGCCGAGAATTGTAGTTATAGTTTGTGCCTTGAATCCTCTGATGTCGTGCTGGAAACCGGAAGGTAAGCAGTAGCCCATCACCAGGCAATATTGGCGCTGCTGTGACCTCGTTAACACTCTGCGTGCATATAGTGCCCTTATAGCGGGGAGGCAGCCCCATCGCCACCTTGCGCCGAGTCAGTCTTATGTTTAGCATGAGCCTCCCTCGAAAACTACAGATCCAACGGATCTATTCAGGTCAGGAATAACGCTCTATGTGCGGCATTGCCGGGTTTGTTCGAACGTCCCCTCACAATGCGAGGCAGGATTTCGAATCTCTGAAACGGATGTGCGATGTCATTAAACATCGCGGACCGAATGCCGAAGGACAACAGTCATTCGACGATCGGGTTTTCCTCGGTCACCGACGTCTGTCGATAATCGATCTGTCAGAGGCCGCCAATCAACCGCTGAGTAACGAAGACGGCAAAATCTCCATTGTCTACAACGGTGAAGTCTACAACTACATGGACTTCCAGGAGCGGCTCGAAGCGGGGGGGCATCGACTGAAATCCAGAGGTGATACTGAAACGCTGGTTCACCTCTATGAAGATCTCGGCGTTGAGATGCTCAATCAGTTAAACGGTATGTTCGCATTCGCCCTCTGGGATGCCCGCAAGCAGATGCTCTTCTGTGCACGTGATGCCTATGGGGTAAAACCGTTTTACTACACAGATATATCCGATGGCATTGCATTTGGTTCCGAGATCAAATCTTTGCTGTCGCTGCCTGAAGTCAACAGCGACGTAGACCGCCTCGCCTATTGTCAGAATACTGCTTTTCGGTACGTGCCTGGCGACCGCACGCTTTTTGCGGGAATCAGGAAGCTTTTGCCCGGACATTACCTCACCTGGCGTCCGGACGGTGAAGTGAAAATAAAACGCTGGGTTACTCGCGAAAAGGCAAAAAGACTTGGTGGTGGGAACAAGGTAAGCGCGGGTGATGTGCGCGATTGCCTGCAGGAAGCGGTGCGGCGCCAGATGGTGGCAGATGTGCCTGTGGGCAGCTTTCTCAGTGGTGGGCTGGATTCAAGCCTGGCAACTGCGATGATGTGTCGTACCCGGGATCCGATGCAGAAGGTGCACACCTACACAGTGGGGTATGCGAAATCGGATCTGCCCGGACGGACGCAGGTTGATCGCATCGAGTACATTGAAGATCTGGCAGAAGACTATCCGTTAAATCAATCTGTTATACCACCCATCATCGATCCCAATGATTTTCTTAATCTGGATACGCTGAAAAAAATTGTCTGGCATATGGAAGAGCCGGTTGTTGATTCCGCGCTGATGAACGCAATGCGCATCTCCGAGACGGCGCGTGCAGATGGCACCCCGGTACTACTGTGTGGTCATGGTGCTGACGAAATTTTTGGTGGCTATCGACGCCATCTTGCTGCAAGCCATCTGAATGTTACACGCCGGTTGCCGAGCTCATTGCTGCGTCTTGCAGGCACCCTGAGCCGGCTGCTACCGGGGGACTCTTATCGTATCGGACAGTTTCTCAATGCGTCCTCATACCCGTCACCTGTTGATCTGATCAGGATTTCCTTTCCAAATCCGGTGGAAACCTGTCTGCAGGCACTGACACCAGATTTTATTGGTGATATCAGCAATGAGGAAGTCCTGGCATATCATTTGGGTGTACTGGATGAGTACGAATCTTCGCACCCCGTCGATGCTGCACTGTATCTGGACCAATGGACGTATCTGGTCGATCAGAATTTGTTGTACATGGATAAACTATCGATGGCGCATTCGATTGAAACTCGCGTGCCGTTTCTGGATCGCGATTTGTTTGAGTTGGCTGCCACTATTCCCGTCTCGCAACTAGTGGAAGGTAAAAAACTGAAGGCGATACTCAACGATGTGGCCCAGCCATTACTGCCTGCATCGATACTGAATCGGCCCAAATCAGGCTTCGGCGTAACTTTTCTTTATGATTGGTGGAAAAACAATAAATCTGATTGGTACGAGGACCTGTTGTCATCCGCACAACAGCGAGGGTGGTACGAGCCTGCTGCAATCAATGACGCGCGGGTCAATGCCCGGAAGGGCAGTATCCAGTCATCCGATATGCTGTTCAGTGTTTTGCTCAGTGAGGTGTGGGCTCAGTGTTTCCAGGATTCGTAAACAGCGTCAGGATTGTTGTTTGTTGATGACTTTGGTCATAGCGTGAATTTGACGTTTCTCATTTTGTTGCAACTCTTTATTGTTCGAATCGTCATTAAATTCGATTATGTCATACGGATAAAAAGCAGGGGTGATGGCATAGGTTGTTCGACCTTCGTCCCGGCTCCTGGTCACCACTATCAAGGCCAGAACGAACCATGTGGTTTTGTGTTGTTCGTAGGTCAGCGCGGATGCACCCAGTCCCCAACACAGTAGCACGACAAGCCACAACCTGGACTCGAGTTTTGGCAGCGTAAACGCTTGCTGGATCACGATAACAAGTATCAAAACAAACAGCCCAAGCCCAACCAGCCCGGTCTCCACCGCGATTGACAGGAAGGTGTTATGTGCCACGAGGCCCATTTCGGCGATCGTGCTGAAGGCATCGCTGCCGACACCCAGTACGGGATGCTCCATAAACCGGGCGATAGCATCTTCCCAGATCAGGGTACGGCCGGTCAGGTTTCCATCACCGGAGAGTTCCGCGTAGGCAGAACCGAGTCGTTCGAAGGATGATTCGGGGACAACCGATATCGCCGCAAAAACACCGACAATGGAGACCAGTACGAACAGAATCCGCCCCCAGATCTGCAGCGTTCCCAGTGTACTGGCTATAAATAGAATTGCTGGCGCGGCTGCAATCATCGCGCCGCGAGAACCCGTTAGTGCAATAGCGATGCCAGCAACGGGCAGATACAGAAAGTTGATCAACACCAGCCATTTTCGACCACCTGATTCATTTCTATATAGGATGGCCAGATACCACGCAATCGGTATTGTGAGTGCCATAATTAATCCCAGATTAACCGAGTGCTGGCCTGCAGCGCTGTAACGGCCGTAAACAAAAGAGGTTGCATTAAGGTAATTGTAGATAGTGCCCGCCGCACCAAAGAATGCACCCAGAACGAATGCCTGCAAGCCAATATTGATAATAAATGTCGTCGTAAATAGGTCCCAGATCAAGAGGACGAGTAAACCGAGTTGGACCCAGGTGATGGCTCGGGCGAGGGTGGCCTCGCTGTTGACAGTCCAGAAAAAACTCGCAGCATTCCAAAGGACGAATAGTATTACGACAGCGTGAAAACGCGTGATCGGACGGATACGCCCGATCAACAAGACTGCTGCCAGCCAGGCGGCCATCATTAACATCCCGATTATCCTGGCAATGCTTCCCAATCCGTCTACGAGTAAGATCTTTTCGGTTGGAATGACGAAGATAAACAGGAGCAAGAGAAGGAGCGCGATTTTTCGCATCATGGTTGAATATCAGCTCGATACCTGTTCATTTGTCTATTGGTCTACTTGATTTGTTGTCGGTGAACTGTGTTGTAGTGACAAGCCGATTAGAGATACACTACAGAACAACTGGTAACCTGACCAGACGTATAGAATAATACCGTAAAACCGCATTACTGAGGGACTTCAGGAGATTAATTGTTCATTTTGCGAACTCTCTTCCGAACTATTTTTCTCTGGATGGCTAAATGGAATTTCAGTCAGTATCCCCACAAACCTCGATAAAGTCCTGGTTCTGTACGGGATCTGTGGGCGGAACGCCACGTTGCCGTAAACTTGGTGTCTGGTTACCGAACACCAGATTACGACATCTTTGTCGATTCAACAGGCTGTTAAAAACAGGCAGTATTGTGTTCGCGGAGCTTCCCGAGTAGTAGTCGGCACCGTTTCAAAATACCCGTTATCGATTACTATTAGGATCAGGAGCTAATCCAGTATGTGCGGCATTTGTGGTGCTAAAACCGAATTACTGGGCGCGCAGGTTAAACCCACTGTGTCGGCCATGAATCAGGCGTTGTTTCACCGCGGACCCGATGATGGCGGTCAGTTTTTCGATGATCGTTTTTCGATGGCAATGCGGCGCTTGTCGATAATAGATTTGTTCGGCGGACATCAACCTATTGAGAACGAAGATGGATCACTTGCTATTGTCTTTAATGGTGAGATCTATAATTTCCCCGAGCTTCGTGAGGACCTGGTAGCAAGGGGTCACACCTTTAAAACTCACTCAGACACGGAGGTCATTCTACATTTGTTTGAGGACCTGGGAGATCAGGTCGCCAGTCGACTAAAAGGCATGTTTGCTTTTTGTATATATGATCGACGCGATGGATCAGTCTTTATTGCCCGTGATCGATTTGGCGAAAAGCCACTTTTCTACTCTGCAGGGCGAGAGCAAGGTTTCGTATTCAGCAGTGAAATAAACAGCCTGTTAATGCACCCCTTAATACCCAGGCGACTGGACCATGAAGCACTCGCGTATTACCTTCGTTCCGGCATCGTACCCGCACCATTGACTATGTTCCGGGACGTACGAGTGCTGCCCGCCGGACACTGGTTGAGGTGGAAGGTCGGTGAACCCGAGATACGACCGTGGTTTACCGTCGATTATCAGCCGGATGCCGAACTGGAAAAAGAATCCAATGCCCTGGACGCTGTCACCGAGCGGCTCCAGGGCGCTGTTAAACGGCAGAGCATCAGTGATGTTCCTGTTGGTGCGTTGCTCTCGGGAGGCATTGATTCAAGTGCCGTTGCCGCGATGTCGCAGGCCAACGCTTCTGACCCGGTCAAGACATTTACTGTTAGATTTCAGAACGCTAAATACGACGAGGGCTTGATTGCTCGAGCGGTGGCTGATCACCTGGGCACTGAACACCATGAAATAATGGTGGATGATGCCACTTTTCATGTCGATGACCTTTGGCGGATTGTCGATCATGTCGGTGTGCCCTTTTTTGATAGCTCTGCTATTCCGATGTATATACTGAGTAAGCATGTCAGTAAGGAAGTAAAAGTCGCGATGTCCGGTGACGGGGGCGATGAATTGTTTGCTGGATATGAACTATTCCAATGGGGTCAGGCGATAAACCGGGTTCGACAATTACCTCAATTTGTTGTCAGTGGTGGATTGTCTGCGGTTACCGCTCTGGGTAATCTTGGTCTTGCCTCCAGGTCGTCCGCTGCTCGTCGAATTAGACATGGCCTTGAAGCAGCGGCGGCGGCACCGCATATGCTTCCGATCATGATTCAAAGCCTGTTTCCACCTGCCGAACTGGCGCAATTGGTTAGCCATGAGGATACGCTGGAATCAGCCGATGGTGATCTTCCCAGGTTGACGGAACTGCCCGCAGCGGCGACTGGTTGGTCTCCGTTGCGGCGTCACATGTATTTCAGTCTTCGGCATATGCTTGCGGATCGTATGTTGACCAAAGTAGATCGAATGAGCATGGCAGCGTCATTGGAGATACGGTCACCGATGCTGGACCCAGATCTTGCAGAATTGAGCATGCGTCTGCCCGATCGCCACCTCATAGAGAATCGCGATGGTAAAAGCATCATCCGCAAGGTGATCAAGCCACTCGTTCCCGAAATTGTACTAAAACACCCAAAAACAGGGTTCGATATCCCACTCCACAGTTTTCACAACAACGACTACCGTGAACTGGTAAATACATTGCTGCTGAATCAGTCATCCGATGTGGCCAGGTTGTTCAGGGTTGATGCGCTTCAAAGTATTGTTGAAAAAGGACTGGGGCGCTCTGACAGTCAGTCTGACATCAGTATCTTCCGGTCCAATCACCAACTCTGGGCTCTGTTGCAACTGGCTGCGTGGCAGAAACGTTTTGATGTCGCCGTTTGATGCCCAGTAGACATTAACGATGGGTACAAAATCGACCACTCTGGAGCCTAATGCTGGCGGGGAATCACCACCAGATCTTGCCAGCAATGCGTTCTGGCGAGCGCTAACGCTGCTGATCAAACTCTGTTTCCAGATGTTCACTTTAATTGTTCTGTCCCGGATTCTGCCTGTCGAGGCGTTCGGAAAACTGGCTTACGCGATGATCTTCATCGGGTTTGTCAGTATGGCTGCTCGATTTGGTGTGACCCCGGCAGTTATCCAGCGACCTGAGCTTTCTGAAAGATTTCTCCGGGCTGGTTTTACCCTGTCCCTGATGTTTGGTGCCCTTGGAGCAGTTGCTTTGTATTTTGCTGCACCGCTTTTTTCAAGTGATTGGGAGACCGTCAGACTCATTCAGTTAATTTCCCTGATTTTTGTATTCTTCGGGTTTGGCAGTGTTGCCGAAGCTCAATTACTGAGGGAGTTCAATTTCAAAGCTATCTTTTACGTGGAGCTTACGGCATTTTTTCTCGGTTATACCTGCGTTTCTATCGGCATGGCGTTGGCCGGATACGGGGTTTGGAGTCTGGGTGCTGCGGCAGTGGTAACTTCATTTCTACGTTCTTCACTGATGATTTTTGCGAAACGCCGAATACTCAAACCTTGTTGGTCACCAGAAGAATTTCGTGATCTCCTGGGATTCGGTGCAGGATTGACCCTTTCTGCATTTATGTATTTTTTTTCACAGAATCTGGACTATTTTATCGCTGGTAATATGCTGGATGCTGAAAGCCTCGCTTACTATGCGAGAGCGCGGCACATGGTTACGATACCCGCAGAAATTATCAATGCCACTGCCTACGCTGTGTTGCTCAGTGCATTTTCCCGCCTAAAGTTCGACAAGATAGAGCTTAAAAAGCTCTATCTTAACGGCGCGTCGACAATTGCATTACCAACTATCACGATTGCTGTTGTTCTGATACTGGTAGCTCCAGAATTAATCGTTTTGATGTTTGGTTCTGCTTGGATCAATTCAGCGTTTCCGTTACAAATTCTTGCACTGAATGGCTTTTTCGCACTGTATACCATAGGAGACGCACTCTTTGTTTCACAACGAAAAATATACTGGCAGATGGGCAGCCAGACAGTTTTTGCCACGAGCATCGGGCTTGCCTCTCTTTTAGGTGTAAAGTGGGGGATTGTAGGAATATCCGTTGGCGTGTTGCTGTGTACGGGGGCGTGCTATACCTATGTGGCACATATGAGTTTACGCCTCTTGAATGCTACGTGGTCTGAATTTCTTCGATGTCAAATACCTGCCTTGTTCCTGGGTTTAGTGGTTGCCGGTGGAGGCGTTGTAGTGAAATACCTATTGGTTAAAATGCATGCGCCTGGCTGGCTGATTATTCTTGCGGTGATGCTGATGGCGCTGTGCATATTTATCGGGCTGATCATGTCATCGATGCCAGTTTATCAGCAGCACAAAGCTATGTTGCTGGATATCTGGCAGAAAAAAGTTAGCCCCTTTGTAACAAAACTAAGCTGACCACAGGCGTGAACCTTGCAAAAATCGTGGTGTCCCAAATTGAATTATATGCTTTCCCATTCCGGTCGCAGATGTTTGCCCTTTCCAGGAGGATAAAAGTGAAAGTTCGCATGTTAGTTGTTTTACTTCTATTGGCTTGTCCTGTGCTGGTTGTTGCCCAGGGTGTCCCTGCCTTCGCCGGCGCTGAGGGTGCCGGTGCTGAATCAAGCGGAGGGCGGGGTGGCAGGGTCATAGAAGTCACCAATTTGAATGACTCGGGAGAGGGCAGTTTTAGGGAAGCCATTGAAGCCTCGGAACCCCGTGTTGTAGTGTTCCGGGTAGGTGGTGTTATTAACATCGATTCTCAAATAAATATCAGAAATCCTTACATAACCATTGCCGGTCAAACTGCGCCTGGTGGCGGAATTTTATTGAATGGAAAAAACGCTACAGGTGCAACTCTTGTCATAAACAGTCACGATGTCATCGTACGATTTCTGCGTGTCAGGAATGGTTCTGGTGGTGGAACGGGGGAAGACGATACGATCGGTGTGCAAGGGGGATACAACATCATTATTGATCACTGTTCTGTAAGCTGGTCGACGGATGAGAATATCAGTACCTGGGCCTGGGACCATCAGGCGTGGGGTGAACCTCGGGATATTACCTGGTCTTACAACCTAGTGGCAGAAGGCCTTAAAGATCATTCTAAAGGTCTGCTGACCGGTGCCGGTACCAACAGCGAGGCGGATAATATGACGAACATTGATATCCACCATAATATGTTCCTGCATCACTATGACCGAACCCCCTTTACCAAGCACAAATCAGGAAGAATCGTAAATAACATCTCGTACAATTGGTCCGGTTTCGGTCTGTCCACTTATGGTGGAGTCCATTACGATATTATTCGAAATCTGTATAAAGCAGGCCCGGACTATGACCCAGTCAACGCGGAAGCTGTTATCGGCATGACTGTGCAGACAGATGCTGCGACCTTTGATTCGAGCAACTGTCCGGCCGAATGCCCGCAGCTGTTTCTCGAAGGTAACAAAGGGCCTAGACATCAAGATCCTGATGATGATCCGTGGAATTTCGTGAGCGGGGATTGGAGAATGCGAAGCTCTGTATCTTTTCAATTTCAGCGATCCGGAGAGTTGCCTCGCCAGCGGTTTCCCGTCTCAGCACTACATGTGTCGAAGCTGGAAAAACAGATGCTGCCTGTTGTTGGCGCCAATTACAGACTCAATCAATTCGGTGAATTTGAACATAATAGGGATGCAGTCGACACGAGGCTGATTGACGAGTATAAAAATGGTACAGGGAGACTGATATCGGATGAATCCGAGGTGGGAGGCTTACCGGATATAGCCGCTGGTACGCCGTATCCGGATGCCGATCATGACGGTATGTCAGATACATGGGAGAAACGTGTTGGTTTGAGCGCGGATAATCCAATGGACGGAAATCTGGATCGAAATGGGGATGGCATAACCAATATTGAGGAGTTTCTCAGTGGAAATGTCGGTCCGGCACAGAGATTGGTTTCGCCTAAATCGGCTGCATTTGATATTCTTACACTTCTGGTTGGGTTGATGCTGGCTGTTTCAAATCAGCTGCTGCGACATAAAGACTACTAAAAATAAATTACGTAAACCTGATACAGGCGAATGTCCCTGCAAAACCGAAAAAAATATGCTGAACTTGCACGGGCGCAACAGGCGATCATTACAGTGGTGTTTGCTCTGATACACGGGGCATTATTGATGCACGGATATTATAATCCTGGCTCGTTTCTCGCCGGTGATCGATCAATAGAGCGATTGGAAAAAATCGCATATGTTTTCGATCTCAATGACGTAGCCGAGGCGTTTTCGAGAGACGATATGCTGTTGCGGGTGCAAGGTGAGGAATCTGCACTGGCTCGGGTTATGGATTCGGGTCATCCCGGTGACTATTTTATCCACGGATTCTTCCTCGATGTCGGTGGTGTTAACGCAGTAGTTCTTTTTCAGCTTTTTCTACTACTACTGTCGATCTATTGTGTCTACTTGATGGTAGTGAGCCTTGGACGCACGCATCGCTTGGCGATGGTTGCAGCCATACTTTATTTATTGTTACCCGGTAACCTGATCTATCCACATGAGCTGACCAGTGAAGCGATATATAACCCTTTAGTTGTATTCGGATTCTTTTTCATCATTAAGTATATTGAAGACAAATCGCATTATCTGACGGTGGTAACAGGTCTGCTGTTTTTGTCTATGGCGATGTTTGTCCGTCCGCAATTATCTCTCTACCCATTCGTACTCCTGTTAGTCTTAGCGGTGCATTACAGGCGCCTGTTGCATCCAAAAGCTTTGGCAGTTTTACCTGTTTGTTTCCTGCTGCCGTTCGTCTGGAGTCTGTTTGTTTTTCACGGAACAGGAGAATTCAGCGTTGGAAGCAAGGAATACGGTCCAGAGGTTGCGTTTTTTAAAACGGCGCAAAGAATGTCGGTGATTGATGAGTATGACTTTAATGAATCAACCCACAGTATTACGACTATGTCGATTGGCGAGTTTATCTCACAACTTGCAGAACATCCGACAAGCTTTTTCAAATTGAAAGCTACGGAGGCGTTTAACCTGGTTTTTAATCCTGGCGTCTACTCGGTTGCCGGTCACCACCTGAATCTGTTATCTGGCGGAGGTGACACCAATTTCTGGAAGCAGCTCCGGGACCAGTCAGGGATTTCCGGTGTGCTCAACGAAGTCATGCAACGTAGTTCTGCGACGAGCCTGATCGTGCTTGTCGGCGCCATCGTTTGGGGAACGATTTTATTAGTAGCTGTGGCAGGTGGCGCCCGTATCCTCAGCGACAATCGCAGCACCGGCATTTCCAAGGTAATACTGATCAGCTACCTGTTCTATGGTTTGTTTATAGTATTGGTTTCTGGTGAAGGCAGATGGGCGCATCGAACATCGGTAGAATTTGTGCTGGTCATATTCTTTGCAGCAGGCATTGAGTTAGGGTCCCGTCGACAGTCGCAATTGAAATCAGCTGACACGGTATAGCCTGGCGTGCGAACAGTATATAACGTCGTCTGGTCGAGGAAGGCTCCACCGCGCAAACTGGTATTGCGCCAGGTAAAAACTTTTTTATAACGGCTGATGGTCTAGACCGATGATCAGCGATCGAGCCTGAACCTGCACATTAGTGATTCAAGTTCGTCTGTTGTACTGGCAGTACCGAGTATATGTCGATCTGGGCGTATCACAATAGCGTGTGCCTGACGGGCTTTCAGTTCCTGTGTCAGTTCCGGTTCGCCTTCAGTATTAATGATGACCACATCGCTGACGTTTTTCAGCAAAGGTGCATTCTGTCGGTTAAACGCAGTGTCGATAAGCAGCACGAAGTTGTATCCGCAAACCGCATCGAATCGTTGACCGTTACGGCACTTGGGTTGTGGGAAATGGTCGCCGGAATAACGTGGGTTGCCTGCCTGAAGTCCGTGACCCAGTGCTGGCGTGATACTCTCCATGGTGGTAGAGCCCTGTGGTAGCTGTAGTGCGCTGCGTAGCGACTGCTCCGAATCGCAGGTGTTGATCAGATTACCGAGGGTAATGGCTGTCTGCACATAGGCCAGCGTGTGTGCATGTCGTTCGGATTGATAGGTCTCGAGTAGCTCGTCATCGTGACCATGTTTGATGCATTCCGCCAGTTTCCACGCAAGGTTCATCGCGTCACGAATACCACAACACATTCCCTGGCCCATGAATGGCGGCATTAAATGAGCCGCATCGCCAGCAATCAATATTCTGCCACGCCGCCACGATGTTGCGATGGCAGAGCGAAATGTGTATATAGCTTGGCGTTCAATCTCGGCATCGCCTGGTGAAAGCCACCTTGACAATCTGGCCTGGATTGCATCAGTGGTGACATTCTCCGTCACGATTTCATCGTCGTTCAGCGCGATTTCCCATCGACGCCGGTTTCCCGGGCAGCGAACATAAGTTGCCGGGTGATCCGTGTTGCAGTGCTGGATGGTAAGATCTCCCAGCTCCGGCATCGGGTTGTTCAACCTTACATCGATGACCAGCCACCGTTCGTTGAAACCGTAGTCGTGATATTCCGTGTTAATGCTATGTCTGACAACTGAATTTGCGCCATCGGCACCGACCACATAGCGGGCAACGGCTGTTTGTGGTTTGTTGTCGAATGTGTACTGAACGGAGCAGTCATTGGGTCGTTCAGTAACAGCAATCACTTCAGCTTGCGTCACCATGCTGACATTATTATTTTGCGTCAGTGCCTTCCGCAGCAATCTCTCAAGGTCAGGTTGATGAAAGCGATAACTACTGTGCCAACCATGAGAGCTGACTTCTCTCGGACGCGGCCAGTCGAGTAGAAGGTTTCCTTCGGCATCAACAAAACGCATGCCCGGGTTGATGCGTATAACTGGGGAGAGCTCTTCAGCGATTCCTACGGACTGGAATATTCGCATGACCTCATCGTCAAAGTGTACAGCGCGGGGAAGCGAGTAGGGCGTGGCTTCACGTTCCAGCACAAGAGTCTCAAGCCCAAGTTGACCCAACAGATTCGCTAGTGTCGCACCGGTCGGCCCGAGGCCAATAATCGCGACGTCGTAGCCGGTTACTGATATAGACATGAGTTCAGGTGTTTAAGTCAATTGTTGGTAGAGCCAGGGGCAATCAATCAGTGCCGGTGCGCGTACCCCATTTGCTGCAGCGCTTAATCGCATATCCCGTAGTTCTTTTCTGGATTCATCTTGTAGATAAAGTCGCTCATGGCCCCAGAAACTGGGTCCGTCGAAAGTTTCATGGGGTTCCCAGGTATCTGTATCTACGATGCGCCCGCCCCAGCCGCTTTCGATAAAAAAACCAGAAGGCGTATGTGCATAGTATGAAGTCATGTAGTCGTTTGTGTGCCGCCCCAGCGTATAGGCAACGGTATTTTCTTGTAGCTGCGCAAGATCATAACCTTGACCGACATCGTCCAGATTTTGATACTCAACCATGAAGTGATGGAACCCAGTACGACCTGAACCGATGAGTGCAAAACTGTGGTGTCTACCATTGACGTGAAAAAAGTACATAGGGTATGGTTCTAATCCGAAGTCACTAACCTTGAATTCCAGAATATCGCGATAGAAGGGTAAGAGTTTTTGTGCGTCTTTGACATGCAGTACGGCATGCCCCATTCCATAAGCCTGGGTCAGAAATCCGGAAATGGGCCGACCGGGACAAAAAGGCGTGGTATCCAGCATCGGCTGGCAGAAAAGCTCCAGCTGGTTCCCTTCTGGATCTTTGAACGCAATTAGATTTTCTACGCAGCGACGATCGCAGAGATTGGATGAGCCTGCC
>JAVJHY012268063.1:0-24779 GCA_035593235.1 Phascolosoma agassizii | reverse complement strand
TGATCGTCTGGTAGTAAAACATAAGGTTTCAAATCAACCATCGGAACAATATCCAAAGCATCCGTTGGCCCAAGATCATAAAGCAAAGCAACCTCGATCTGACCAGACAATAGGCTTTCATGAACCCTGCGTTGATCACCCTCAAGCAGGTTAATCTTTAACTTACTGCCTGCACGCGACATCCGACCAACCAGTTCTGGTATGAAAAACGGCCCAAAAATATCAAAACATCCAACATTCAAGTTTTGCTCAACGGCTTCTTGCCCGGCACCAATTGAGTTTACACCCGCAAACCGCCATGCAGCACCATAAGAACGGTTCGAATATCTAAGTGGTGAGCCGCGATCCGCCTCATATACTTCCTGCACTTCACCAATAAATATGTAGTGTGTTCCAACCTGCTCACTGGTTAATACTTTGCAGTCAAAACCGACCAATGGATCAACAACACGCGGCGCACCAGTCGTCATTAAGCTCATTGAGGGTACCCAAGGCATTGGTGTTTTGTTGGCAGAATCAACCAAAGCAGCAGAATCAATCATTGAGCTGCTTCAAAGCCAAAAACAAAATGTATTAATTCAAAAGTTTGTTGCTGAAAGCAAAGGCAAAGATATCCGTGCTTTTGTGGTGGGAGACCGTGTTGTCGCTGCAATGCGCCGCGTAGCACAGGGCCAAGAATTTAGAAGTAATGTACACCGCGGCGGCATTGCAGAAGCGGTAGAGTTAGATGAGCAGTACCGAGAAACAGCTGTTCGTGCTGCGCAAATTTTAGGTTTGCAAGTCGCAGGGGTTGACATGCTTGAAGGTAAAAATGGCCCTCAGATTATGGAGGTTAATTCCTCGCCTGGATTAGAAGGGATTGAAACAGCGACTGGGCTAGATATTGCTGGCGCTGTTATCGATTATGTATCAGCACAAGTCGACTTCCCAGAAATTGATATTCGTCAACGCCTAACGGTAAGTAAAGGCTATGGCGTCAGTGAAATCTACATTCCTGAAGGTTCAGACTTTTTAGGTAAATCAATCAAAGAAGTCATGGACGCTGAAAAAGATATTAATGTATTAACCTTATATCGCAATTCAAAAGCTATTCCTAACCCCCGTGGTGACAGAGTACTTGAGGCCAACGATAAGTTACTCTGCTTTGGTAAGCTTGAATCTATGCGCGGTATGATTCCTAATAAAGCGCTTAAACGTAGAAGGCCTACCGTTCAAGACCTGCCGCATGACGAGGTCAATGCAACAGATGATAGCAATGCTGACATCTAACAATATAAGGTTCCTATTTTGAGCTTAAATAAAACACGTAACCAGCCATTTACGCTCGCGGGCCATGTGGTTGAACCAGGTTCACAACTAGCTTTTGATTTGCCAATGGCTAATTTATTCACACATTCACCATTGAATATGCCGGTAGAAGTCATTCATGGGAAGTTTACAGGGCCTGTACTTTTAGTCTGCGCAGCTATTCACGGTGATGAGTTAAATGGTGTGGAGGTTATTCGCAGAATGCATGACATTCGAGGTCTTGATAATTTGCATGGCACGTTAATTTTAGTGCCGGTGGTTAATTTATTTGGTTTTATTCATCAATCACGCTACCTACCAGACAGACGTGATTTAAACCGTTGCTTCCCTGGTAGCCAGAATGGTTCGATTGCTTCACGCATCGCTTATAAATTTTTCAATGAAATTGTGAAACACAGCACGCATATTATTGATTTACATACGGCCGCTATTAACCGTGATAATTTACCTCAAGTACGCGCAGCACTTGAGGAGCCCGAAGTAAAAGAGTTGGCCGAAGGCTTTTCTATTCCAGTGGTGATTAATTCAGATTTGATCCCAAACAGCTTACGATACGAAGCTGGCAAGTTAGGTATACCCGTCATTACTTATGAAGCAGGCGAAGCACTACGTTTATCTGAGCAGTGCATTGTGACTGGCTTGCGTGGCATTGTTAGCGTGATGCGGAACTTAAATATGTTGCCTTCAAAACGCATTGTTACCGTCAGAGCTGACCCTTATATTGCGCGCTCGAGCAGTTGGTTTAGAGCATCAGCAGATGGCTTATTTAGACCTCTTTGTAAGCTAGGCGCCCGCGTGAAACCAGGGGATACATTGGGTGTGATTTCTTCCCCATTTTATGGTGAGGAGAAAATATTATCCGCAGAAACCGATGGCATCATTATTTGCGTCAGCAAGTTGCCACTGGTTAATGAGGGCGAAGCCCTTTTTCACATTGCTAGATTTTCTAAAACAGGGGTTGTTGAAGATGAAATAGCCGCCCATAAAAGCAATATCATTGAAGACCGTCTATATGATATTGAGCCTACCTCATCCTAGCGCAGCAGTTCTACACAAACAATACATTTATGTAGGATTAGCTGCTTATTAACAACCTAAACGCTACCAACCAAGCTCTTTCATTGCCCACGGTGCATTCCATACTTTAACCATATCAGTCACTAGTCCCTGTGCATTCATGGTGAGAATATACACATACTGTGTATTAGTCTCTTTTCCTGTTGGTGGCACGGGGCCGCCATCTCCTGTATGTTTACCCGTAAATGTGCCAAAAAACATCGCCTTATTTGCTGTTTCATCGTAGGCAGATGCATCTAACGTATAGCTACAACCTTTTGTGGTTGTACTGCCAAATCCCGCCATCCAATTTGTATAGTCTTGTACATTATCAATATCAACCAACGGCTCACACTGGGCACTAAATGTTGCACCATTAGCCACATATTGCTGACATACCTCCCAACCTTTTAATGATTCACAAGCATGAAAAAAATTTTGAGCATTTTGAAATGACTGCATACGACTCTCCTCGACTGTTTCATTAAAGTAGCTACCCTGCTTTCTTTACAAAGCAGAGAAGAAACACCATCATAACAGGAGTATACAGACCTGTATACATCCGTTATGAAATCCTACTCTTTAAATTAGGTGCTTACAGTCTCGCTATTTGTTACAGAGTTCAATTACACATACTTTTATCATCGTCACCACGGTGCATTTACTCCACTTTTTCATCAGCATTTTTTGTATCAGCTTCCTGTTTGATCGCAAGCACTTGATCAACGCGGTTACCATCCACATCAACGACCTCAAACTTCCAACCCGCATATAAAAAGAATTCTGACTTTCTAGGAATTCTGCCTAGGGTAAAGAGCATAAAACCACCTACCGTATGAAAGTTGCTCATATCTTCTGTATCAAGCGTTGATATTTCAAGCTTTTGCTTTAGCTCATCAATGGGTAGTAACCCATCCAACAACCATGACCCATCTGGACGTTTGACGGCCAAAGCTTCTTCTGGATTATCCGCAAGTGGCATCATATCGCCGACGAGTGAGAGCATAACGTCATCTAAAGTCACAATACCGCCAGTATGCCCAAACTCATTGACCACAAATGCAAATGTTGTTTTTTGCTGCCGCAATGTCCTTAACAACTCAATGAGCGACAATGTATCTGGCACATACAATGGCGGCTCTAAAGGAACCTCCATAAAATTAACATCGCCTTTAATTGCCAACTGTAGGATATCGTGACTTTCTGCTATACCAATCACATGCTGTAAGTTCCCTTTACAAACAGGCAGTTGTGAGTGCGGTTCATCGCAGAGCTTTTGTAAATTGTGCTCTTTAGTTGCTAACACATCAATATAAGTAACCGTATTGATGGGGCTCATCATCGCGGGCAATAAACGATCATCAAGCTTTAATACATTGTTGAGCAACTGACTCTCTTCTGGTGCCAAAGCGCCTGTTTTAGAACCTTCGTCTAAATAAGCCATGATGTCCTCAACCGTTGTGACAGCAGGCGCGGACTTAACTGGTAAAAATTGGAGCACTAGGTTTGATACAAAAGAAAGCACACTAATAGCAGGTGAAAGTACCTGCAAGAAAACTATCATGAATGGTGCGCAGAAGGCTGCCACTTTTTCAGGCTCTGCAATGGCAATACGCTTTGGCACAATTTCACCCAGAACAATGGAAACGCCCGTAATCAGTATGATTGTCACAAAGAATGCTATAGATAGTTGAAAGCCAACCGTCAACCCGAAGCCATCAGGGATTAAAGCCATGAGCATATTAGAAATAGCAGGCTCTCCATATATCCCTAACAATAACGCTGCAGCGGTAATGCCAGCTTGTGTACCTGCAAGTAAACGACTCGGCTTATCTTTTATTTGTAATGCTATTCGCGCACCGCGATTACCTAAACTAACCATTTGCGTAAGCTTAGCTCTGCTAGCTGAAGCAAGCGCCATTTCTGCTAGAGCAAAAAACCCAGAAAGTAGCACTAGTAAAAACAACACCCATATTGTATGCATATACACTCCTTAGCTAAGTGGTTATTGTGCGTCGTTTTATACGATGCAATCAATAGGCATGCATTTTATGCTTAAATCTGGCATCAAGGTATTAGTTTTATTGATCAGCTTAATGACAAGTGAAAAAATAATCGGCTCGCACCAATAAAGTGTATTACTATCATAAATTATTATGTTAACAACTATGCTCAATCAAACCATGGATGAAATTATTGCTTTCTTAGATACACCAACCATCCACTTTGGTGGTCAGGCCATTACAGTAGGTGAGTGGCTAGTCATACCTACCGTCCTTATCTGCGGCCTTTTCCTCATTAGTTGGTTGTCTCGATTTATCAAACGTAGATTAATAGCCAAAGGGATTGATATCAATATCGTCCATTTAATCCAACGTATGTTTTTCATCATTGGCATCATTATTGTCGTCATTACAACATTAGATTTTATTAATGTGCCATTGACCGCTTTTGCATTTATTTCCGGTGCGGTAGCGATTGGTGTGGGCTTTGGTGCACAAAATATTATCAACAATTTCATCAGTGGCTGGATACTGATGTGGGAGCGGCCAATTGGTATTGGTGACTTTTTAGAAATTGAAAACTCCAAAGGCACTGTTGAAAGCATTAATACACGCTCAACAAGAATTAGGCGAGTAGATGGCGTTCATATGCTCATCCCTAATAGCAAGTTGTTAGAAAACACTGTCGTCAACTGGAACCTCGTTGACCGTTTGATTCGGACTAATGTGCGGGTTGGCATTGCCTATGGTTCACCTGTAAAGTTAGCAAGTGAGTTAATACTACAAGCGGTTAAAGAACAACAAGAGCTTCTAATTGAGCCAAAGCCAATCGTCATTTTTGATGATTTTGGTGATAATGCATTAATGCTTGATAGTTTCTTTTGGGTAGAAGCAATTGCAGAACGTGATTTGCGGATTATTAGAAGCAATATTAGGTTCAGGATAGAAGAACTGTTTAACGAAAACAATATTGTCATTGCCTTCCCACAGCGTGATATCCACATTGACGGTGCACTTCATATTAAGAAAGCGTAAAGACTATGATTGAAACTGCCCGCCCAGAGCAAGCGCTTTTATGGGCTTATCAATGGCAAAATGACCATTGCCAGACATTGGATGCTGGCGCTGTAAATGTTAATCATAATGGCCCGCACTTTCAGTGGACCCATATCTGCTTTGATGCAGAAAATGCCACACAACAACTTAACGCTTTCGGCTTAAAACAGGATGTCATTGATGCCCTTGTCGCACCAGAAACAAGACCAAGAACAATCACGTTAAAAAACGGCGTATTAATTGTCTTGCGAGGAATCAATAATAACCATGACGCAGATCCAGAAGATATGATTTCTTTGCGTATTTGGTTTACAAAAGACTTTGTGATTACCGCTAAAATGCACGGCAAAAAACTACTGTCAATTGAAGATGCTCGGCATGCGTTCCAATCAGATCTCGCTGGCCAAACACCTGCGGCATTTGTGGTTTTTTTAATTGAGAAACTAGCCGATCGAATTGGTAATACAGTTGATATCATTGAAGATGATTTGACACGTTTTGAGACTGAACTAGCGGATTCATCGCATTCTAAAATCCAAACTAAATTAGCCATCACGCGTCGCCAAACGGCCGCTATTCGACGACACTTAACACCACAAAAAGATGCATTAGATGCGCTCAATAGAATCTCAGGCGTGTTAACCGATAATGAGTCTTTCTTACTAAGACAACAATCCGATCGCACCACACGCTATGTAGAGGATTTAGAGTTAGCACGTGAACGTGCCATCTATTTACAAGAAGAGCTACGCAGCCAAATTGCAGAACAACAAAATAAAAGAATGTATGTCTTGTCTATCGTCACGGCGATTTTTCTACCATTATCTTTTTTAACAGGTGTTTTTGGTATGAATGTGGGCGGATTACCTGGCACAGAAAACAGTGATTTCTTCCACTACTTAGTAGCAGCAATGGTTTTAATTTTGATCTTTATTGTTGGCATTATGTACTGGCGAAAATGGCTGTAACACAATACACCAGTATAAGATGGAATGATATATGGCCTAATTGAGAGGACCTCCAAGATAAAGTTACCTGAGAGGCCCAAACGGGTTGTTCTTTTATTTATTAGCTTAAGTTAGTATTGATTAATTCTTAAGAGATTATTAACTAACAAAAAGAAAGGCCCTCCAATGAAACACCTTTTCAGGTTACAAGTTTTTGCTGCAATTCTATTCGTAAGCGGCTGCGCTACCGCCCCCCAAACACCAATAGCACTTAATCAGCAAGTTGTGGAATCTAAAACTGAACGGATAGGTGTTGTTATGGCAACTTTACCTAAAATAGACACTCATTTTCCTGGTGCAGACTGTTTACTCTGCTTGTTAGCTGCATCTACAGCTAACAAGCCGTTAACCAAACATACGCACACCCTAGAGTACGATACGCTTACAGCGTTACCAAAAGAGGTTACCAACCTTCTAAAAAAACAAGGTGCTGATGTACTTTTAATTAACGATGAGTTAAACATTGGAGACCTAAAAAGCTTTAATGAAAAAGGAGAAAATGTAGCATCAAAGGATTTTTCAGCATTTAAGGAAAAGTACAGCATTGCGAAATTATTGGTGATTGAAATCAAACAGCTAGGGTTTGTTAGAACTTATGCATCTTATTTTGCTACTAGTGACCCTAAGGGCACACTTCAAGGAAATGGTTTTATTGTTGACTTAACTAGCAACACCTATGACTGGTATTTGCCTGTGAATGTAATGAAAAGTGCGGAAGCCAACTGGGATGAGCCAACCGATTTTCCTGGTTTAACCAATGCATATTTTCAGACAATTGAAATTGGAAAAGATAACTTTCTAAAGCCTTTTGTTAAACTTGATGTGACTACCGCTGCTTCAGCTGAAACAGTGCAATAAATTTCGCACTTCTGAAGAAGCTAGTTTGATTATGAAAAACTTTTGCTTATTTGCAAGCATTTATACATGCCTTTTTTACATTGGCAGCTCTTTTGCTGAACAGGATGCCTTAAAAAAACCACCCCTTTCTCTTGCTTTTATAAACAATGAAGAAATGACGCTTGTAATTGCAAGTGATGGTCCTGTTGCCTTCCAAGGCGTTGTTAATTTTGATGAGGCTGGAACAGGAGAAGGAAGCATGCTTTATCCTGCTCCTAATGCTGCAGGCTTTTTTGCGGCACTTGTGACACATGGACTATTAACAAAATCGGCAAAAGAAAAACAAAAAAACACAATCCAAGAAACTGCAAATCAAGTATTGTCAGAGTACCAGTTAATCTTGAATAATTTCAAATATAAAGAGCTAATGGAAAGGGCTTTGATAAAACTAGCCCCTCCTTCTAATTTTGAATCTATTGAAAACATAACTGCTACTAATAATAAGGTCGTTATACAAAATGCCCCAAGCTTTTTAATTACTCAAGATGAAAAAGCAATAATCATAAACAACCTGTTTTTGGTTACTTTCCCTGGAAAATCACCTAGCGTCACACATAAAAACACAATTAGGGTAATCTCCAACTCTATTAACACCCCAGAATCAGCGACATTTTGGACTGACAATGATGGAGAAAAGCTTAAGGATTTATCCGCTCAACTATTTGCTGAATCCATTTCAATTACATTGAACGATATTTTTGCTAAAAAATCAGAAGAGTCTATACCTTACAAAACTGTGCGTTATAAAGAAGGTTCTTCTGAAAAGATTGAGCGTGCAAAAGTTATCAAAACCAGCTGTGACCGAATGTTAATAAAAAATTTACGTGGCATACTGATGTCTGTACCAACTTCCAAAGTAAAAGAAATTGATTGTGACTTAACTAGTGAAGCTGATGTTTAAAAAAGCTAATTAGCAATAAAAAATTTTAGATTCACCGCCACTCTTCTCACCAAGTTATGAAATTACATTACCAGACTCTTGGCCAAGGCCAGCCGCTTATTTTACTGCACGGTTTATTTGGCTCTTCTGATAATTGGGGAACCATAGCTAAGCATTTTTCACAGCACTACCAAGTCATTAGCCTTGACTTACGTAACCATGGTCGATCGCCACATCATGCGTCACAAAGTTATTCAGATATGGCAGCAGACCTTGCTGCGCTTTACAACACGCTTGGCTTGGATTCGGCACATTTACTAGGCCATTCTCTTGGTGGGAAAGTTGCGATGCAATTTGCCACGCAATATCCGAAACGTTTAAACAAGCTAATGATTGTTGATATGGCAATGCGCGCTTATGCGGATGAGCATACGCACCTGATTGATGCAATGATGGCATTAGACCTTTCAAATATACAGTCTCGACATGAAGCAGATAAAGCATTAAGTGGCACCATTTCGAACAAAATGGTGCGGCAGTTTCTATTAATGAATCTTAAAAAAACAGATAGCGCCTTACACTGGCGAATCAACTTACCAGCACTCAAAGCCAACTACCCTGCACTACAACAGACAGTGTGTGAATATACAACGTATGATCAGCCATGTTTATTTATACGTGGCGAGCGTAGTGATTATGTACAGCAGAGTGATATTGAACAAATCAAAAAACATTTCACCAATGCACAATTCACCAGTTTACCCGCAGGACATTGGGTACATGCTGAGCAACCACAGTTATTTATTGAGAAGGTTAGCCAATTCCTCTCAACTCCGTGAGTTGTTTTTATTAAAAATCAATTGATCACGCCAATAGTCAATATCATTGTAAATCACTAAAGTTTTTTGCAGGCTACCACTGTCATAGTGGCTTTACATTGCCGCAATCAGCCTTTAGCCATTTGCCAGAGCTATGAGTAACACTTGAGGCTTGAGCTGACTTAACCTCCATCTCCGAGGTCCATTCTTTATTACTAACATGCGTCATCTTAGTCGTAATATCCGTAGCCTCTGCACCACTGCAATGTGTTTTGATGGTGACTTGGTTCCCCTTATGTTTCACATCAGTCACCTTACATTCAACACCATCATAACTGGACTGACCTTCATACCCACGGGCAATTTGCGCTTTAGTCATACATGCTTTAATGCCCTTACTCATTTGCTTTCGCATTTCAGGAGGCATTTTTTCCATCATTTTTTCAAGCTCTGGACTCTTGGTTTTTATTTCCCATAAACCTGGCGCCATATTCATCCTCCCTGCCGTAGCAGTTAATGAAACTAATAAAGCAATCAGCATGATTAGACGAATAAAAACAGAAGCAACCATTTCATTCCTAAAGTTAAGAGCGGTAAGTAATTATATTATCAGAGACAAACCAATTCAAACACCCTAGAATGCTTTAAGTTTCTTGTTTGTCTTGAGCATTTTTAACAATCTGTTTCGCCCTAACCTTATCCGATTTTTCTGCATCAAGCCCTTCTTGCTGACTATGCTTTTGCCCCGTAAAAGTAAGTACCGTGAGGATTGCAAAGTGATCAGAACCTATTGATGGCAGGCGCTTGATCTGGTTTAGCGTGAAGTGTTGGCTATGGAAAAACTGATCAACAGGCCAACGAAATAATGGGTATTTGGCATGAAAGGTGCTGTAAACACCACGCCCAATTCTAGGGTCTAGTAACCCACTGATCTTACGGAAAAGCCTAGTGGTTGCAGACCAAGCAACATCATTCAAATCTCCAGTAACAATAACGGGCTGCTTTGTTTTAGCAACCTTCTTCGCTAGGATCATCAACTCAGCATCACGCTCTGTAGATTCTTCATTCTCTGTTGGGCTGGGTGGTGCTGGATGTAAAAAGTGCATTTTAATTTGATCACCTGTTCGCAATGTAAGCACGGTTTCAATAGAAGGCACATCCTTCTCCACCAAGAATGAAACTTTAGAACCTTCTAAAGGCAGCCGTGAATAAACATGTATGCCATACAAGTTATCTAATGCATATTTAACCGTATAAGGCATGTCCTTTTCTAAAACGTCTAATTGCTTTTCCCACCACGCATCAGACTCCAAGGTCAACAAAACATCTGGTTTATACTGTTTGACATGGTTGATTAATAAATGTGATTTTTTATTCGGCGTTAGTACATTTGCAGTAATTACCGATAGCTGCGCATCAACATGCCCAGCCTTACTATCCAGTACTTCTATTGGCCATAACGGTGAGTATGGTGCAACCCAAATAATGTGCCACAATAAACAAGCACCTGCGATCAAGATGACTAGTACGTTTACATTGATAGCAAAATCCAACCATATATATCCTGCTATTAAGATGATCGTTGCTATCACTATTAGTTGCGTACGTGGGAACTCCCACCCCCTTACCAGCCAATGTGGGTTACGCCATAAAGGTATCAACGTGACTAACGTTAAGAAAAAAGTAGCGCAGTATAATGAAACAGTCATTGCTGGTTGGTTAAGTACGGCATGATTTGTTGATCATCATTTTAAAATATAGTTTTATAAACACCTAATCAAATTTAGAAGCTATCTATCTATTTATCTAGCTTGAAGCATACTCAAAAGGTTTAATACGAGTAGAATAAAAACTTGAAAAAAATACACCTCCTAAGACACGCCAAATCAGATTGGGGCGATGCTTCGCTTGCAGATATTAATCGGCCACTGAATGCACGAGGTGTTCGCACAGCTCAATTGATGGCTTTAAAGTTACATGAAGCGGGCTGTCATTTTGTCAATATATTTTGCAGCCCTGCCGTTAGAGCACAATCAACCATCTGTCTAATCAATGAGCAGCTTCCAGAAGTAGCGCTTAAGTGGAAAACGGATGAGGCTTTATATACTTTTGACAGTAACTGCTTGCGTGAGTGGTTTCAATCACTTGATGAGTCAATCAGTGAAGTATTAGTTGTTGGTCATAACCCAGGTTTAACTAACTTTTGTAATGCACTTAGTCACGGCGATATTCAAAACATACCAACCTGTGGCTACGTAAAGCTGATTGCGAGCAACCCATGTACTTGGCCTGAAATATCCAAAACAACTTTTATCGTTGACACCCTCCTTAAGCCAAAGGAATTAATGCTAAATTAAACTGTCCAATTATTATTGGTTGAAGCTAAAAAGGAGAGGCTTATGCCTAGTAATCCATCGTTAGTAACCCGTATCGCCATTGGAAAAGCCGTCGGCTTAGCTTTTGGGCTAATCGGTTTTATTTTCTTACCGCACTTTTGGCCAGATGCTAGCCTTTTATTAAGAGTGGGTATTTTATTTTGGTATACCACATTAGGCGCGATTATCGGCGTGTTTGGTGTATTCACGTACCACCCTGTTTTAAAACTACCACTGCCATGGTGGTTTCGTGCACCTTTGATAGGTGGCTGGATGAACTTTGTTTTAACCTTCTTCGCGTACGATGCAATGCAAACTTTGTTAATTGCCATGTTTGGCTATGATGGCACATTCAACTCACCATTCTGGTTCGTAGCAGAAGGTGCCATTATTGGCTTGATTATGGGCTTTTTAGCAACGCACTTTGGCGGTGAAGGAAAAGATGTCATTGATGCGTAACTTATCTCAAAAGCACAACGCTACTTACGCATAAACTTTAGAAAGGAAAACCTCGCTTTTGCGTTTTCCTTTCTACTCAACCTTACCTGCTAAATCTTACACTTAATACCCACACAAATTAATCACATCCACAGCCAGCTTATTTTCACCTCTAATTTGCATAATCGTAAATTCAATCACTTCAATATCATTGTCAAATGAGCCATGTGACAAATCAATATAGTCAGGATTTAAGTTTATTCTCACCCGACTTTTTTCTCGATCATATAACTTCTGTGGCTTACTATTTTTGATAAATGCTGCCCATTTTTTTACTTCGCTTTTCTGCGAGTCATGAAAGCCACCTGACTTCTTATCTTCACAGTTTTTCTCATCCCATGAGGCAGTCAAGCCCAATAACGGCATTTTGTGTACATCCTCTAACGCTCGGCTCACTAAATAAAGCAAAGATTTACGATAAACCTTGCCCGTACTATCAGCCTTTTCACGTTCGTCATCCATATTATGAATCGATAAATTTTTCTTCTTAAAAACGCCATTTTCCATTGCTTTAAGATATGTTTTATTGGCAAAGGCTATTGTGCAAGCAGGTGCAAACAAGGAGACCGTTTTCACAGTAACCTTTTGCTTTGCAATTTCTTTAACATTTAACCACTCTCCTAATAGGATAGATCCTGCAGAGTGCCCTGCTAAATGTAGCTCAACATCAGAAAACTCCGCAGATAACTTTTCTAATGCCCTTGCTAGAATCACCATAGCGCCCGCTTTACCTGATTTATTTTGCGCAAAACCTGGTACAGCTCGGTCACTCGCATAATGTGCATTTTCCTTCATTTCCGACCATAGGCTTTTAACCATCACATTCCGCGCAATCGCCTCTATTGCACGATCTGTTTTGTCTGTAAACCACTCGGCGAAACCTTCAGCACGCCCAGCTTTTGCTGGATCAAAATCTTCACCTTTATCATTAACAACATGGCTGATTGTTTCGAGAAACCCTGTTTTCCAAATAACAAACAATGGATAAATACCATTCGCTTTAAAGTATGGCGCCATCACCCTGACACGGTTAATCGATGCCTCTTCGTTATTCAACCCGCCATGCGCATACACCACAATTTTGCGGTGCGTGCTTGATGCCTGCAACCAATGACGAATGTTGTGCTCAGCAATTTGGTTAGCAGACGCATCAGCATCCGCTGCAGCAATGACAGTTTGCTTTGGCCGCCCATTATTACCAATGACTAATGCATGCGCGTAAGCCTGATCTTCTGTCCACGGCATCGCTTTGAAATTTGACGGATATGGATACTTGAGCGCTTTATTAATGGCGCCCATTGTAGGGTCGCTGCGTTCTGTCATCACGTCTTGCAACGCATTATTGGCGAACATCTGAGGCGCTTCCCCAGTTTGAATTGGCACGCCGCGTGAAACCACCCAAGCATCACTGCCATTGGCAACCCAATCCGCGTATTGCAGTACGGCAAAGCCGTTCCAACCCCACGCATCTCCCCAAGAGTTTTGTACAATAAAACCGCGTTCGTTATAGCCAATCATGCAGAATGCGTGACCGCCAATCTTTTGGTCACTATGCTGTATTACAGGCAAGCTCGACACTTGCTTTAGCCACCATCCTTCATGCACATCTGCTGAGCAGTAAATAGCGCCTACTTCACTTATGGCTGCTTGCATATCAACAACAGATTTATGATTAATCCGATAATATGCACCTAAAGGCTCAGACAAAGCATCAGTCGCCCAAGAATCATTTTCTGGTGGTAAAAACTTCCCGCTGATATCGTATTTCCATAGTATTTTTTTACAAACACCATGGCGGTGCCATCCCTTCATCGCACCACGGCAGCTCGACCCTGAATAGTCCTCACCATCCCACTCATCATAAACCCGAGCCATGTGATACAACATGCGTTCACTAACCAGTTGTGCATTAATATCAATTGCATCAATGGTAAAGTTTACTTTTCTTCTCTCAGATTCAACTTGGTTGTGCCAAATTAAATAATTAATCGTTGCCGCCAAACCAAATCCAGTACAAGCGCCTTCTTGGCCTTGGTTCAGAATTAAGCCATTTCTTTTATAGGATGGAAGAAAGCTCTCAATGTCTTTTTCTTGTGGGTATTGCGCAGGTAACGATTGGAGATGTGGCCTATATTCACGGTCACGTAAATCCATACGGTCTGGTCTAGCATCCAAAACCATTTTTTTATAGTTAGGTGTCGTCATCATCCTCTCCATTTTATTTTCGGATTAAACTGTGCTGCCAAGCCTTTATTCTGTAACCACTTTATATACATGTCTATACTTTTTTTTGAGGCTAGAGATGAAACCAGCCAAGAATAAATAAAAAAGTTGTTATTGATTGGTACAATAGTTTCAATTTTTAATGTTGTGCAAGGAAGTAGGCTGCATGAATTTAGCACTTAAGAAAGCACGGTTTATCCCTTATAGCCGTAACGATATTACGCGTTTGCTTTTAAATGACACACAACTCGATAAATCAGATAAACAAAAACTAGAGGATTTATGTGATTTACTTAAACATGTTTATCACTTTGAATTTCATCAATCATTAGAAACACTTAAGCACTGTTATGCCCCTGTAAATCCAGATGCAGATACATACCAAGTGTTCCCCACTAATGAAGCTGACTTAGCAAACCAAGAGAAACGTTTATTCGAGGCCTTAAATGGTTTATTGGACAAAGCTAATTTTGAGAAAATCACCGATAAAGATCTAGCAATGTCCATGCAGGAGTCGTCATTATTTCAAATCAAACTCAATGTTGATTTTGATGATTTTGAACAAGTGCTATTCTTTCGCCGAGGTGAATCCAAACGAAAAGAAACATTAGTTTCAATGTTGGGCTTACGTAAAAAAGTGGTCGAATTTATTAATTATGATCGCGTAGTCGTGATTGTTAAGTTCAAACCACAATCCTACTTTGACCAGAAAGATCGTGGGCAACTGTACTTTAAACCCGGCTCAACTATTATCAAATATTTCCGCAATATTCCTCGTTGCGATTTAGAAATGTTATTTCCAAATACAGAAGTCCGCATGAAGCCCATCGACAAAGTTATTATTGCTGTCCCTGCTGCGGTGGGCGGCATGATCATGTTAGCGACCAAACTCGGCACAACACTTTTACTCAGTAGTGCTTTAATCGCTTTTTGGCTGGGTATGCGCAATGAGCCCGTAGAACTGAACCAAACCAACCTGCTGGCGCTTGCCGTTGGCTTTGGTACATTAGGGGCCTTTTTATGGAAGCAATTTAGTAATTTTAAAAACCGAAAAATCCGCTTTATGAAAACATTAGCGGATAACCTCTATTTTAAAAACCTTGATAATAATATGGGTGTTTTCCACCGTTTAATCGATGCGGCAGAAGAGGAGGAAGCTAAAGAAGCTATGCTGGCCTATTACTTTTTATTAACGGCCGACAAGTCGCTCAGTGCTGAGGAACTTGATGAAAAAGTGGAAACATGGTTCCAATCCTCGCTAAAGCATGATTTAGACTTTGAGGTGGATGACGCGTTGAAAAAACTAGTACAGCTTAAACTTGTAACAGTCAGGGCTAAGCGCTACAAAGCCATTCCTCTTGACCGTGCCAGACATGTGCTCGACCAACTTTGGGACAATTACTTTACTTTTTAACTCAAGAGTTAGCTTAGGTGCTCAATTCATATCGAGCTTACCTACTCAAACTACTCAACCGTGACTATAATTTTTTCAGACAAAACAGGCTTAGCATGCGGAACATGTAAATGATTCCCTAATAACAACTGTAAAGTGTGCTTACCTGGCGGCAATGTCATCATCGTTTCAGTTTGCCCACCACCAAAATGCTTAACATGGTCATTAGCAGGCAATGGCTTGCTTAAGTCTGGCAAGGTATCAACATCAATTAACAGATGGTGGTGCCCAGTGTGTGTTTTTTCAGTCCCTGCAGGCGCAACACCCATATGACTTAACCCGAATACCACTTTAAATTGCTGGCTAACCACTGCACCATTTACTGGTGAAATAATATAAGCCTTTGCGTTCGGGGTAGCTGGAGAAACAATCGCCCCCGCATTAGCGGCTATTGCCAAGCCCATTAGCAACGTAAATAGTATTTTCTTCATGAAAAATCCTTTAGTAGTCAATCAACAATGTTTAGAGTCCACGAGACTAAAAAGTTTCACTGTTTTAAAGTAAATATGACTGAGCAAGGTTAGTTGCCTTCGTTTAAAATTCCATCTATGCTTTATGCTCTAAGGGTAAGTAGGGTGATTTAACAATCATATGGACTGGAAAATATTTGCCACTATTTTTGTCTCTGTGTTCATTGCTGAGTTAGGCGATAAAACACAATTAGCAACAATGCTGTTTGCCGCAGATAAAGAAACCAGTAAATATCTTGTTTTTTTTGCGGCTTCTACTGCCTTAATAGTCGCGAGTGCTATCGGTGTTTTAGCAGGTGCTTTGCTGTCTGAATATATTAATGAAAAATACTTACACTATATAGCGGGGATAGGTTTTATCGGCATTGGCATCTTCACTTTATACCATGCATAAATGACACAAGAAACCATCGGACAGCTGCCCTTATCCTGGCAAACGGTGATCGGCCAAGAAATCGAAAAACCGTACGTACAAGCATTATGTGCGTTCCTAAAACAAGAGAAAACCAAGGGCAAGGTCATCTATCCCCCTACCCCTCTTATTTTCAACGCCTTTCATCACACGCCTTTTGACAAGGTGCGTGTCGTTATCATTGGTCAAGACCCGTACCATGGCCCAGGTCAGGCACACGGTTTAAGTTTCTCTGTGCCTGATGGCGTTAAACTGCCGCCTTCATTAAAGAACATTTTTAAAGAAATTGAATCTGATCTTGGCATAAAAATGACTGGCAATGGCGACCTGTCATCTTGGGCTAAGCAAGGTGTATTACTACTGAATGCAACGCTGACTGTTGAGCAGGCCAATGCAGGCTCTCATCAAAAAAGAGGTTGGGAATTATTGACCGATGCAGCCATTAACGCCTTGAACGCACAGCGAGAAGGATTAGTCTTCATCTTGTGGGGTAGTTATGCGCAAAAAAAAGGAGCTGCGATTGATAAGGCTAAGCATTTGGTCCTAAAATCCGTACACCCTTCACCATTATCAGCGCATCGCGGTTTTTTTGGCAACCATCAGTTCTCCAAAACAAATCAATACCTAGCCAAGCAAGGTCAACGACCCATTGACTGGGGGCGTTAAGCAATGACGCTCGCCTGACACAATCATGTATTATGATGAAAAGCAGTTTTTCTCTATCATTTGTACGTGCATAGAAAAAGGAATAAAAATCATGTATCAAAAAATTAAAAGCATTTTTGGTTCACTACTGATGACAACATTATTAGCATTCACCCACCATGCGGCTGCTAGTGAATGCTACGATGCCTCACCCAACTTAACTAGTTTAGGTGACCAGTAC
This sequence comes from Phascolosoma agassizii, assembly GCA_035593235.1. Lineage (NCBI taxonomy): Eukaryota > Metazoa > Annelida > Sipuncula > Phascolosomatiformes > Phascolosomatidae > Phascolosoma > Phascolosoma agassizii. Next base: position 7,437 of record JAVJHY012268063.1, on the reverse strand, counting down.
TATGATTTTGATCAATTCAAAACGTTTTCGAATGACGAACAAGATCAATTAAATGCATTTTTTAAGCGCCTATCTGGCAAATGGGAAGGTCATTCAATTATTATTGATTGTTTTGGGCCTGACACCGACCCAGAAAAAAAGGTTAAAAATGCAACCATTAAAGCTAAAAACAAAGCACACCAAAAAAACAGCTTACAAATTAAATATACGCAGAGAATTATTGAAGATAGAGTCAATAAGTCTGAGTTAATGACTTTACTAGATAATAATAGCGTATTTGAATTTACGTTTTTAAGCGACAACCACCTAGCTTTTTCTGAGAAATATAGAAAAGGCAATTATGTCAAAGGTAAAAAAAAGAAAAGCTATAGAAACCGACTTATTGAAACAATCTATGAAGTAAAACTCAACGGTGATGTATTTACTTTGTTCAGATCTTATTACAGCAATGGCGTTTATACCGGTGAAGAAAAGTGGACATTGCGCGCTAAATAACAACGGGAAATCAATATGAGCAGCTCAACTGAAGCACATGGAAAATGCCTTTGTGGGGCTGTAACAGTCACCGCAACAGTGGCGAATACAGAAGTAGGTGCATGCCATTGTAATATGTGTAGAAAATGGACAGGTGGTGTTATGTTTGTTCTTGACTGCAACGACCGAGTGAAGTTTACGGGTGAAAATAACATAACAGTGTTTAACTCATCCGATTGGGCTGAGCGCGGCTTTTGTGCCAAGTGTGGTACACACTTATTCTACCGACTAAAAGAAAATAAACAGCACTTCATCCCCTCAGAGCTGTTCGATAATAACGCCAGCCTACATTTTAGCCATCAAATATTCATTGAAGAAAAACCTGATTATTATACTTTTGCTAATGACACGCACAATATGACTGGCGCTGAAGTCTTTGCTCAGTTCTCAGACGAGAAAAATGCGTAAACACGAAAAAATTAACTATGTTGAACTTGCAGCAAAAGATTTAGACGCCACTAAATCTTTCTTCCAAACTGCTTTCAATTGGGAATTTGTGGACTATGGCCCAGCCTATACCGCTTTCTCTAACCAAGGATTAGATGGCGGTTTCTATCAAGCTGACCTAGCATCAACAGCCGAAAGCGGTGGCGCGTTAATCATATTTTTCAGTGAGGCGTTAGAAGCCACACAAGCTAAAGTTGTGAAAGCTGGCGGCATTATCATAAAACCCATTTTCTCTTTCCCTGGTGGTAGACGCTTTCAATTCCTAGAGCCTAGTGGTAATGAGTTTGCTGTTTGGGGAGAAGACAGTTAGCTACTAACTGAGGTAAAAATGGAACTGACAGAAGTCATTAACTTTTTCAAAGACCTTCCTTTCTGGGGTTGGATTATTTTGTTTTTCATCTATCTCTTTATATTCGGTGATCGCAAGTTGTGGGAATACGAAGTAAAGTTTCCTTTAGAAGCGGGTGTCGGTCGCGGAGAAATCGAACTCGAATGCCTAAAAAAGAAAGGCTCTCAAATAGAGATCCATTTGGAGCTCGAACCAAACTATCAAAAAAAACACATTGAAATCTTTAGAAATGGACTTTCAATCTACGCTATTGAGGCTAGCCAAAATACTGGCAAACGCCTTTTTATTAAACAGAAAACGCCGTTAGAAAAACCCTCTGAAGGCGATGGAATCACTGTCAAAATTGCGCGTGAAGAAGTGTTTTCTGGGCGGTTAGTTTTAGACTAATTGGTTCACTAATGAAACAAAATTTACACGCCAATAAACAAAATGCCATTGCCTTTTACCAACTAGCTTATTTAGGCAAGCCATCTGAAGCCGTCGCAAAATATGTAGGTGCTGAATATGTCCAGCACAACCCACTTGTGGGCAATGGCAAGCAAGCTTTTATTGACTATTTTGAAGAAATGGCAAGGGACTACCCGCACAAAAAAATCACTTTTATTCGCTCAGTAGCAGAAGATGATTTGGTTGCACTCCATACCCACCAAACATGGCCTGGAAATGATCAATACGTCACAATGGACTTTTTTCGCTTCGATGAACATGGCAAGATTATTGAGCACTGGGATGCCATTCAAGGCATACCAAGTGAAACTAAAAACGGGAACACAATGTACTAAATCATGACAACTGCTAGTAACATCATGACAGGCTTAGTTGCCGCCCTACACATTTACTTTCTGGTACTGGAAATGTTTCTTTGGGACAAAGCAGCCGGCAGAAAAGCATTTGGCTTAACTGTAGCGCAAGCCAAGTCAACAAAAGTCATGGCTGCTAACCAAGGCTTATATAACGGTTTCTTAGCAGCAGGGCTTATTTGGTCATTACTGCTCGGCAACTCAGGCCAGCACATTCAAACATTCTTTTTATTCTGTGTATTAATCGCAGGCATTTATGGTGCAATGACTGCCAGCAAAAAAATATTATTCATACAAGCGCTACCTGCGGCAATTGCATTGCTCCTGTTATTCACTTCAAAATAAATACGCGGGCTTCACATGAATCCATTAGAGGCAGCATCTGAGCATAACGTTGCTAACGTATTCAAAACGTTTCTTAAATTAGGCTTAACCTCATTTGGTGGCCCTGTAGCGCACTTAGGTTACTTCCATAAAGAGCTGGTAGAAAAACAGCGCTGGGTCTCAGAAAACCAATTTGGACAATTGCTAGCTATTTGCCAGTTTTTACCTGGCCCTGCTAGCAGCCAATTGGGCTTTGTTCTTGGCCTACTCCGCGCCGGGTGGTTAGGCGCCTTTACAGCCTTTCTCGCATTCACCTTACCCTCTGCACTACTACTAGTCGGTTTTGCTTCTATACTACCTTCTTTATCAAGCAACCTCGGTGAAGCGATTATTCATGGCCTAAAACTAGTCGCCTTTGCTGTCGTGGCTGATGCCGTATGGGGCATGTCTAAAAAACTCTGTCCCGACATCACTCGGCGCATCATTGCTGTGCTTGCAGTCAGTGCATTACTTACCTTCAACACGGCTTGGTCACAAATTTTGGTCGTCATCGGCGGCGCTATCGCGGGTATATTATTCTGCCAACCATCACCTAACAATCAACAAGGTCAAGTACAGCCAGCTTACGGAAAAGCACTTGGCTTTATTTTATTTGGTATTTTTTCTACCCTATTAATCATTGTATTATTGGCGCCTAGTCAATCAGGCTTGCCTGCCATTGCGCAAGCCTTCTACCGCGCTGGTGCACTTGTCTTTGGTGGCGGCCATGTTGTGCTTCCTTTACTACAAGACACTGTGGTGACAACTGGATTAGTCTCCAATGAAAGTTTCCTTGCTGGTTATGGTGCAGCGCAAGCGATACCGGGCCCAATGTTTGCCTTCTCAGCTTATTTAGGTGCGATTATGCCAAACGCAATGCAAATCAGCTGGATGGGTGCGGGTGTCGCATTAGTGTTTATGTTTTTGCCTGGCTTCTTACTTGTCACAGCAGTGTTACCTCTGTGGCAAAGCCTCTCAGAAAAACCAGCAGCAGCAAAAGCCATTGCTGGGGTCAATGCTGCCGTTGTCGGTTTATTAGCCGCCGCCTTGTACCACCCCGTGTTTACCTCTGGCATCGCCAATATTACGGACTTGCTCATCGGGCTGATTGGTTTAGCCATGTTGATGATTTGGCGGTTATCACCGCTGCTTGTCGTTATTTGGTGTGTGATTGCTAGCGTATTGCTTTCAATGATTTAACAAGACAAAAAAAACCCCAATCAAGGGGATTTGATTGGGGTAAATGCCTGTTTAGAGGCATTCCGCTCAGGGAGGAAGAAGCGGAACAGTAACAAAATACTCATCTCGTTACCATGCATATTATGACTAGGCATTGTTAATAAAGTTCGCACACTTCCCTCCTTTTTTGTAACGAATTGTATCAATCTAAACACTGCCGAAAAACCGCTCTAAAAACGTCATGAAGTCCATACCGCATGTTTGCCATCTCATGCGATAATAGCCTGATGGACACACCGAACACAGATAGCAACGACTTACTCACAGGCCTAAACAACAAGCAACTTGAGGCCGTGACTTTGCCACATCAATCTTCATTGATTTTAGCGGGTGCAGGCAGTGGTAAAACACGTGTATTAACAACACGTATTGCCTGGTTGATTCAAACTGGCCAAATCTCACCGATGGGTTTAATGGCGGTAACGTTTACTAACAAAGCCGCTAAAGAAATGCTGACGCGTTTAACGTCCATGATGCCAATCAATACACGCGGCATGTGGGTAGGTACTTTTCATGGTTTATGTAACCGGCTACTTCGTGCGCATCACCGCGAAGCTGGCTTGCCCAGCACCTTTCAGATTCTCGATACGGCCGACCAGCTTTCCAGCATCAAGCGCTTATTAAAGCTAATGAATGTCGATGATGAAAAATTCGCTCCGAAGCAAGTCCAAGGCTATATCAACAGCTGTAAGGAAGAAGGCCTAAGAGCAGACAAAGTGGATGCTTACGATGCCCACTCTCAACGCCTAAGAGAGATTTACGAAGAGTATGATAAACAGTGTATCCGTGAAGGCGTAGCAGATTTTGCTGAACTATTGCTACGCTGCTATGAACTGCTAGAACGCGATGCCCGTATTCGTGAGCATTACCAATCACGCTTTAAATACATTTTGGTTGATGAGTTTCAAGATACAAACCGCTTGCAATATTTATGGTTAAAAATGCTAGCTGGAGAAAGTAACTGCATGTTTGCCGTTGGTGATGACGATCAATCTATCTATGGTTTCCGAGGTGCACGTGTCGGCAATATGCAAGATTTTGAAAATGATTTTAATGTTCAAAATATTGTTAAGCTAGAAGAAAACTATCGTTCACATAGCAACATTCTCGATGCCGCCAATGCCATTATTGCGCATAACCAAAACCGCTTGGGCAAAAATCTGTGGACTTCTGCAGGCCAAGGTGAGCCTGTCCGTGTGTACGAAGCGTATAACGACAATGATGAAGCACAGTTTATTGTGGATGAAATCAAGATGCTGCACGCAGAAGGCACCAGTTTAAGCGATATTGCCATGCTGTATCGAAGCAATGCGCAATCACGGATTATTGAGCATGCATTATTCTCAGCTAACCTGCCTTACCGCGTATATGGCGGTTTACGTTTCTTTGAACGTGCCGAGATTAAACATGCGCTAGCCTACATGCGCCTGATTGCGAATGCCAATGACGACACGGCTTTATTACGCGTCATTAACTTTCCAACGCGCGGCATTGGCGCCAGAACATTAGAACAACTACAAAGTGAAGCGCGCGCTGCAGACTGCAGTTTATGGCAGGCTGCTGTCAATAGAGCTGGCAATGGCAAAGCTGGCGCTAAAGGTATTGAAGGTTTTGTTGCATTAATTCGCGAAATGACCGACCAGGCTTACGGCATTTCCTTAGCTGAAGTAGCAGAAATTGCCACGACACTTTCAGGCCTAAAGGCACACTACGAAAACACAAAAGAAGGTGAAGATCGTATTGCCAACTTAGAAGAACTCGTTACTGCAGCCGTTGCATTTACGAATCAAGACTTTGGCAATCACAACAATGTTGATGGCGAAACTGAGCAAGACTTACTCACACAGTTTTTAAGCCACGCAAGTTTAGAGGCTGGCGAGCATCAAGCGGATGTGGGTCATGATGCTTTGCAACTGATGACCGTGCATGCATCGAAAGGCCTTGAATTTAGAACTGTATTTATCAGCGGTTTAGAAGAAGGCTTGTGCCCCCATGAACAAAGCATGTATGAAAATAATGGCTTAGAGGAAGAACGTCGCCTCATGTATGTAGCCGTTACCCGCGCACGGCAACGTTTGTATTTAAGCCATGCACAAAGCCGCATGCTGCACGGCAAAGTCCGCTATGGTATTCCTTCTCGCTTTTTAGATGAGGTGCCTGAAGAGTTGTTGAAACGCCTGAATAGTAAACCAGTGAAAAAATCAGGCAGCCCCAACTACAACGAGCTGCCACACAGAATGAGTGCTAATACTAGTACTGAGCAAAAAAATGCCATGCCGTGGAAGATTGGCCAAAGCGTAGAACACAAGAAGTTCGGTATTGGCGTTATTGTCAGTTATGAAGGCAGTGCAGATGATATGCGTGTACAGGTAAACTTTGGTAATGTCGGCTTAAAATGGCTGGCCCTAGAATTTGCCAAGCTCACACCAACTTAAGCCTTACTGGGTTTTAGGTGGCTGTTCAACAGCCTTTAAAACTTGCGTCCATTTTTAAATAGGTGCCGCTCTAAAAATATCGCGATAAGTCACATACTGAAAAGAAAACGTGATGGCAACTGTCAACAAAAAGCAGCCAAACACAATGATCGTCACCAGTGACTGCGCCATTGCAGGCGCAATCATTGCAAACAAACCAACCAGTAAACTTGCTACCATCATTAGCGTCACCATACCTGCGCTAATGAGTAGCCAAGCAGCAATTAAAGCGACGATATATTGTAGTGACCCTGCAATACTGGATTTAATAGCTTTTCCTAAACTGTAATGATTAAAAGCAATCAACATCGGAGAAAACCAGCCGATGATCAGCAAAGGAATAAACATCAACGCCAGTTTAAGAAAAATAGGCATCATCGTTTGTAGCGCCTTGGCCATTTCCTGATCCGTTAACGCGTTCTGCTTTTCAATAATGCTTGCTAGCGTTTGCATATCACTACTTAAAATAATGCTAACCAAAATAAAGTAAAATAAATTCACAAAACCTAAGATGATTAATGTCTTCATTTTAGGCTGTATCAATTGCATAGTAGCCTGCAAATTTTCTTCTTTTTGCACCTCTACGTTTCTATAGATACGCATAGCCACTGAGATAAACACAGGCCAAATCAAGATGGTAGCAAAGGCAAAAATCTGCATGCCGGGCATAGATGGCAACAACACAAACAACCCTAAATACACCAATGCTAACAGCATCAATTTTCTGGGGGCCTGTTTAAAAAGTGCCACACTCTCAGCAACCCAACTAATGCCCGTTTTTGTGCGTGATTCTAGTATTGCCATTTTAAACCTTTAACTAATTAGGCCAGTGCTGCTGGCGTTGCTCTTTTTAGCAAAATGTTTTTGAAATAATTAGGATCTTTAGCATGCGTCAACTCCCCTTCAGCAGGAAAGTGCCAGTCATATAAACGCGACAACCAAAAACGTAGCGCTGCTATACATAGCAACCCTTGCCACGCCTGTTTTTCAGCATCATTAAACGGGCGCACTTCTGTATAAGCTTGCATGAGTGCATTTAATCTTGGCTCATCGAATTCCCCAGCCTCAGTTAAACACCAGTCATTCACTGCAATCGCAACATCATAAGCTAGCACATCGTCACAGGCATAATAAAAATCAATAAAGCCCCCTAGTGCAGGCCCGTCAAATAACACATTATCTCGAAATAAATCACCATGAATCACACCATTAGGCAGTTCACTAAGGTCTA
>JAVJHY012267010.1:10276-24271 GCA_035593235.1 Phascolosoma agassizii | reverse complement strand
GCATCAATCTTCCTAGCTTGGATAGCGGCATTCGTTTCATCTTCCGATTCGAATACTTGAGCAGGTCCTGAGAATATTAAACCTTCTTTTCCGGTAATCTTTGCTACCGCACCATCTTCTGCCAGGTTTCCATAGAGAATACGCAAATGTCCGGTCTCCTTAATAGGGTTACTCAGGGTTTTCACTACCTGTTGCCCTTCTGACAGACCAGGAACATTTGCAAGGTTTTCAGCAATGGTTTTTCCTGTTACCGTAAGGCATTCCCCGTGAAGCATCCCATTCTCTAACATGAACTTCATGACAGCCGGTGTCCCACCTACCCTGTGTACATCTTCCATCAGATATTTTCCACTTGGTTTTAAGTCGGCCAGGAAGGGTGTAGTGTCGCTTATTTTTTGGAAATCATCCAAGGTAAAATCAATTTGAGCGGCCTTGGCAATTGCCAAAAAGTGTAGGACGGCATTGGTAGAACCACCCATAACAGTTATTAACCGAACTGCATTCTCAAAAGATTTCCGAGTAATGATATCACTAGGCTTTAGATCGTTTTCCAATAAATGGCGTAGGGCCCTGCCAGAATTTATGCAATCTTCACTTTTTTCTTTTCCGATGGCAGGATTGGAAGAATTATACGGCATAGCCATCCCCAACGCCTCAATGGCAGAAGCCATAGTATTTGCGGTATACATACCTCCACACGCTCCAGCACCAGGGCAGGCATTCTGGATAACACTTTTATATTCGGCCTCTTCCATAGTGCCGGCAACTTTCTCTCCCCAGGCTTCGAAGGCCGAAACGATATCGAGCTTTTTATCTTTTAAACAACCAGATGCTATAGTTCCGCCATATACCAGAATGGAAGGTCGGTCTAATCGTATCATGGCCATTAAAGCCCCTGGCATATTCTTATCACAGCCCACTACAGTGACCAGTCCGTCATAATTCATAGCCTGTACCACGGTTTCCATAGAATCTGCTATGATATCCCTTGAAGGAAGGGAGTACCGCATGCCATAGGTGCCCATTGAAATCCCATCACTTACTCCTATGGTATTGAATACCAAGCCAATGAGCTTACTCTGGTTTAGCCCTTCCTTAACATACTGGGCAAGGTCATTGAGGTGCATATTACAGGGGTTACCCTCATAGCCCGTACTACCAATACCGATCAAAGGTTTTTTTAAATCCTGCTCATTTAGTCCAATGGCATAAAGCATGGCCTGAGCCGCAGGCTGGGTAGGGTCCTGGGTAACATTTTTACTGTATTTATTCAATTCCATTTAGGTGCTTTCTAACTATTCAAATATCCATTTAGATATGGCCTATCTTTCAAAGATAAATGTTTCATAAAGCCAGTAATTTTAACATAGTTTGCAGGTTTAAATTCAAGGAATATAATATTCACTTAATTTATTGAATATCAGATGTATAAAAAGATAATATATCCCATACTCAATAAGAAGAGTATCCTATTTCTTCTCCGGGGGTTCGTCCCTCTGCAACCTTGATCGGATCGACGTCGCCGATCAGATCTGCGATCGAGACATCCGGGGTCGCGAGCTTCTCGACATAACGCTGGTCACGGTGCGCCCAGCTGATCGGCGTGTCGTCGCCCTTCTCCGAAACAACCTTACGTGCAAAGGCCGAAACGGGAGCGAAGGGGTCATCGTGAATCTCGCTGCCGGTAACTTCCGGGGACCACTCGTCGAGCAAGGCCACCATCGCGCGGATCATTCGAGACTTAGCCTGGCCTCGTTCGCCTAGAAAGATCAAGTCATGTCCGCAGAGGAGCGCGTTCTCAACGGCGGGAATCACCGTGTCTTCGTAGCCGACGATCCCAGGGAACAGCGTCTCTCCGCTGGAAATCTTCTGGAGAAGATTCTCGCGCAGTTCTTCGCGGAGGGATCGCCAACTGAGCCCGGCCTTGCGCAGGTCGCCGAGGGTTCGGTGGGAGGGGGCGTCCATTCTCGGGTCTTCTCCGTCAGCCTCTGGGGCGTGAATCTCGTGGCGGTTGCCGCAACCTTCCGGTCAACAGACGGATGCGGCGCTGGATGATCTCTAGACGCCCGCCATCTTCACTTCGCAGACCGGGTGGAAGCGTCTCGGCCTCGATCATCGCACGGGCATCATCGAGCCGCTCCTCCGTCGCCGGATGGCTGGAGAGGAACTGAGGGACGCGTTCCTTGTCCTCCTGAAGGAGGGTGGCGAAGAAGCTCACTGTCCCGTCGGGATCGATTCCGGCCTTGGGCAAGACTTCGACCGCAAAGGCATCGGACTCGCGCTCGGCATCGCGCCCGAAAGAGTTGATGTACGCCATCCCCGAGAGGCCACCCAGGATATTCGCGGCTCCGGCCGCAGCGCCGCCACCGGCGACTCCGGCCCCCACCACCGCGGCCTGCTGAGCCAAGCCGACACCACGTGCGCGGTTGTAATTCTCGGCGATGTGCCGATTCGCAACGTGGCCAATCTCGTGGGCCATGACGCTGGCAAGTTCGCTCAAGTTGCGGGCCCGAAGGATCGTCTCGGTGTGGATGTAGATCGCGCCGGCTGGCATCGCAAAGGCGTTGATCTCCTGATCGTCGATCACGTAGAAGCGGTACGCAAAGGGCTGGGGACCGGCGGCATCGAGCAGCCTCTCTCCCAGGTCTGCGATGTAGTCGTTGATCACTCGATCGTGAATGAATCGGAATTGCGCGCGGGTCTGTCGCTCGAGTTCTCGCCCGAGCCGCTCTTCGTCCTCGAGGCTCAACGTGGTGCAGGCGCTGGTCAGACCTCCCAGCAAGAGCATGAGGACCCAACCCAGGGCCATCCTGCTCAGACGGCCGTAGCCGAACCGGCTAGGCACGGGCATCCCTCTGCTTTCGCAGGGTCTCGGTCACGTGACGAAGGATGGAGCGCACGGATGCGTCGAAATCGGAGTTGTCGACGATCGGCACATCGTGTTGTTCTGCCAGTTCCAGGATGTGGTCTTGGATGCGCAAGATGGCCGGAAGGTTCTCCAGATATCGATGAGGCGGGCGGCCCTCCGCCGCTTTCCCTCGTTTGGCGAAACGGGAGGCGAAGGCGTCTTCGTCCAGCGTCGCGACGGCAAGAAAGACGATGTACACGCCATCGTAGACCGAGGTATCGATCTGGCCGGGCAAGATCGCCACCCCGTCGAGGATCATGCTGGTGTTCTCCTCGATCGCTCGCTCGACCATGGCGCGAGCCCCCACAGAGACAGTGGCCGCCTGGGCTCGGAAGGCATCGATGATGGGGTCATCCGCCTCCAGATCCTCCACCACCTTGTGCGCATCGTAGGAGGAGGCGTGAATCGCCGGAACCAGCTCGCGACTCAGCATGATGCGCATGACCTGGCGAATCGCATCGGTCGAGGTGGCCCCGGCGATGCCCAAGCGGTGGGCCACGGCCTGGGCCAGAGAGCTCTTGCCGACACCGGCGGCGCCTGCGAGCAATAGGATCAGGGGACGTTCGCTGTCGAGGAATTCTCGCCAGGCCAGGTAGCGGCCGGCGACGCGGGGGCTGAGCTGCTTTTCGAGAACGTCCGCGGAGAGTTCTCGGAGTTCGGCGCGGTCCACCAACGTGGAGCCGCGACCCACCAGGACGGACTCGATTTGCCGGGCCACTTCATGGGCTTCTTCGGGCTCGATCGCGGCGGCCAGCAGCGATTGGGACAGGACCCCCTTCGAGAAGGGCTCGCTGGCCGCGGCTGTGCCCACCTGAATTTCGGGCGCTGGGCGAAGAGGACGCTCTTCGAGAGCCCCCGGAAAGAAGCGCTCGACGAGTTGGCTGAGTTCTTCGCGACTGACGTGCTCGCGATCCCGCAACTCGTTCCGGATCGCTGAGGCGGCCTCGAAAGCCTCGTCGAAGGCGGCCCCGCGGGACATCAGGGAGTGGATCATGATCCCGCGCATAAAGGGCCGCCGGCCTTGGCCCGAACCTACCCAGATCCTCTGGCTGCCTGCGGATGTGTTCTTGGGTCCGGCCACACGGGCAGCCTACCCGACTCCACCGGGCCGAGCGAACCATCGCCGGAGATCCTGCGGACTCGCAAGAAGGGCCCGAACTCCTTGAACAACCTCATTTTTTGGGATTGACGGCATACACCGCATGGTTACTCTTCCCCACAGGGTTCCCTCCCCCCGGTCCCGGTCCGTCCTCCAGCGAACCCGACTCCAGTGAGCCGACTCTAGTGAACCGGCAGGGGAGCTGATCGAATGCGTACGATCGCGATCGTCAATCAAAAAGGTGGCTGCGGGAAGACCACCACGGCCGTGAACCTTGCTGGGGCCCTCGCGGCTGAGGGCAATCGTGTCCTGGTGGTCGACATGGATCCGCAGGCCCACGCGACCCTCGCCTTGGGCTTCGACCCCGAGGCCCTCGAAGAGAACCTCTATGAGGTGCTTGCCGAACCGCTGGGATCCCCTGGCGCGGGGCGACTCGCTGACGTGATCCAACGGCCCATGGAGAGATTGCACGTTGCGCCTTCCGGCATCGTGATGTCCGCCCTCGAACAGAAACTCACTGCGGAACGGGCGGAGCGGCGAACCGAAAGGCTCGAAGCAGCGCTCGCCAGCGTCCATCGCGAGTACGACTACGCGATCATTGACTGTCCGCCCAACGTTGGTGTCCTCACGTTCAACGCCCTCCGGGCTGCGGCCGAGGTCGTGGTTCCGTTGGAGACCAGCGACTTCGCCATCCACGGCGTCCAGAAGCTGCTCGAAACGATCGCGTTGTTGACGGATCGGCTGGGGCACGAAGTCACCGTGCGTATCCTTCCCACCTTGTACGATGGCCGCACGCGCTTCTCTCGGGACACACTTGCCGAGATCCGCGCCCTCTTTGGCGATCTCTGTTTCGACACGATCATCCGCATGAACGTCAAGCTTCGCGAGGCCGCCCGTCGCGGCGTCCCGATCGTGAACTTTGCGCGAAGTGCGAATGGCGCGCGGGACTACAGTGCACTCGCCCTCGAATTGGCGCTCTCGCCGCCGGAGGTCGAGGCCGGCGACGCGCCCTTCACTTCTACGAACACCGGCCCCGATCGCGAGATCGTCGTTCGCTACCGCGACCCGGGGGCCACCGACGTTCGCATCGCAGGTGACTTCAACGGATGGGTCCCGGACAAGGATGTTCGCTCCCTCGTTCAAGCGGAGGGGCCGGAACGGGTCTGGACCAAGATCTTGAATTTGGCTCCAGGCACGTACCACTACCGCTACGTCGTCGACGGCGAGTGGCGAGAAGATCCAGACAACCCGAAGGCCGTGCCGGGACCGGTTGGCGGTCGCAACTCCGTCCTCGTCGTGCGTTAGGCAGTAAGAGATGGCCCGGGAACTCAGAGACGTTCTCCACTACTTCCTGGATGACGAGAAGGCTCCGGCGACGGCCTGCCCGGTCGTCACTGCCCCGGCCCATCCACGTGATGACCTGCGCTCAGATCTCCTGAAACGCCTGGCACGGGAACTGGCGCGACAAGGACGGGAGGCTCGCATCGTCCAGCCCTCCGACGACGACGGCTTCGTGGAAACCGAAAACCAGGATGCATCGACCCCGCTCTACACCATCGAAGGGGAAGCGCCGCCGCCGCTCTGCGACGACGTCCACCGTACAGTCGCGCAGCTCGCAGCCAAGGAAAATGCGGTCGTCCTCGTCCCCCTACCGACTGACCGACGCTGGCTACCCCAGGAGGCGGAGCTGCTTGGCCAGTGTTGGCTGACCTCGCGCGCCTCGGATCCGGGGCGTGCCGAGTTCTTGGCATTGGCCGAGCGCATCTTGGAGCTGCGCCCCGACGCGACGGTGGGTATCACGATCCTGGGGACTCCCGGGATCCAGCCAGCCCGAGTCGCCTTCGATGGACTCGCGGAAATTTTCGCGGCCCGCTTCGACCGACCCCTCCGGAGCTACGGCCTGCTGCTCGACGAGCTCAAAATCGGCCAGGGTTCAGAAGCCTCGCATCGCGCCACCAAGACCCTCGGGGATGTCGCGGCGCTGCTCTGCGACGATTTAGCAGACGCCTCCGAAACCGCATCAAACGAGGACCCTCGGCTTGGAGAGACCCGATTCCAGTGAGATCCGCTCGGCCCTTCTCGAGGTCGAAGTCCCCCTGGATCTGTTGGTCGAGGGAATGCTCGGCCTGGCGGCGCCGATCGATTGGGTCTGCAGGGACCCTGACGGGGGCGTCGTGCTCGCCCATTGGGCAGCGCGCGGCGAGAGCCTTGAACAGTGGGGCCACCTGAACGCCCAGTTGGAATGGATCGAAGCTCGGCTTCCCGACTGGCAGCGCCTCGCTCCAGAGCGAGGGCTCGATCCGACCCGGAGCCCTTACGGCCTGCTGCTCAGCGACGAATTCTGTCCGCGAACGCGGCAGCTCGCCGACCTCGCCGGCGGCCAGATTGCGCTCTTGCGGTGGGTCCGGCTGGGTGGCAAGGGTTGGCTGCTGCCCGAGGGCGGGAGCCCCACCGGCTTCGCTGCTGGTGATCTGCCGCGCGCAGTACCCCCCGCGACCCGCACGGGCACGAATTCTTCACTTCGCTCGGTCGTTTCCCTGCCTGGGTCACACTTTCGGACCCGGCTTCGAGACGAAGATCTCTAGGACAGTGACCCGCGAATTCTGAAGGCCTCCGTACTCTGGAGGCACCAGAATTCGCCGCGGGACTCCCCTGGGGGGAAACCCCGCAATTATTTTCGCTCTGTGGTGACATTTTTTGACACCCGACGCCTAGGGTCGGCCACTTCCCATGACGGGGGAGGCCGCCTGGACGGCCTTTGCGAGGTCACCTTGGGAAGGGATGTCATGGCTACTCTGGATTCAATTCCGAACACATCAGTGGGTTCCGCAGTCACCGAGAACGCGGCGCCGCCGCAGCTCGTGAACCGGACCGCAGGCGCGGCCGAGACCGTACGCGCTGAGCGCGTCGATTTGACGGACGAGGAACTCGTCGGTCAGATCTTGGAGGGCAACCGGCTGCCCTTCGAGCAGTTATACGCGAGGTACTTTCCTCGTGTGTACGGCTTCGTCGATCGCCGGATCAGCAACCGGGCAGACACCGAAGAGATCGTGCAAGAGGTGTTCTTCAACCTCTTCTCGGCGTTGCAGTCCTATCGGGGCGATGCGCCTTTCGCCGCCTTCGTGTTTGGCCTAACCCGCCGCACCATCGCCTCGCGCTTCAAGCGCAAGCGCCATGACACGGTGCCGTTGCCCGAAGACGAGACCCACCTGGGCTCTGCGGGCCACGGGCCCCACAGCCCGCACGAAGAGTATGAGTGCAGCGAGCGGTTGGATCGGCTGGCAGCAGCGGCTCACCGGGACCTCTCTCCGGAGCAGTGGCGCCTGTTTCGACTCCATCACCTTGAGGATCGGTCGATTCAAGAGATTGCGGGGTTGGTCGCGAAGAGCGAAGACGCCGTGAAATCCCATCTGTATCGGGCCCGGCGACTGTTACTGGCTGACTAGATCCCGTCTTCCGGAGATGGAATCGCATCGGGCATTCTTCGGTGGCGCATGCGCTCAGGGCACTTCCGCGAGGCTGGAGGCGCACCACGAGGGGCGCCGGGGGAAGGCCAGGCCTGGTCCCATCTCGAAGTGACGCACGCGGTTGATAGACTGAGTCCCGTGCCCGACACGAATCAAAGCAGTGTGCCTTCGAGCTGGTTCGAACCTTGCGAGGGCGGACTGCGTTTCGAAGTGGCGAGCCGCGGGGACTGGGTCCCCGGGCGGCTGTTCCTTCCCGAAGGCTGCGGCCCCTTCCCTTTGATCCTCGTGCTCCACGGCGCCGGCGGCAGCAAGGACGATCCCATCATGGACTCCGTGACCGGCCCCTGGGTCGCAGGCGGTGCTGCGATCGCTCGCATCGATCTGCCCCTCCATGGGGAGCGCCACGACGCGAAGCTGACGGCCAGGGTCCTCGGCGCCCTCGGCCCCGACGCAGAGCCGAATCGGCTCGACCTCGGCCTCTGGGGAGACCTCCATGACCAGGCTGTGGCCGATCTGACCGCCACTGCCAACGCCTTGTTGGGGCGGAGCGAGATCGCCGAGGGCCGTCTCGCCTTTGCGGGTTTCAGCCTGGGGGCGATTCTCGGAACGGCGTTCTGTGCGTCCCACCCCCGGGTTTCCGCCGCCGCCCTCGCGTTCGGAGGCGGCGGCCTGGCGCCATCGCCCTTCGACGCTGCAGACCACGTCGCGGGGATTGCCCCTCGCCCCGTCCTGTTCGTGAACGTCCACGGAGACCAGCGCATCCCGAGAGAGCGTGCGGAAGCGCTTCACGCTGCCGCGAAGGAGCCGAAACAGATCGTCTGGTTCGATGGAGGACACGGAGAACTCCCCGGAGTCGCGCTCAAACAGATGTGGCGTTTCCTTGCCGAAGCCGTCGGCCTCTAGCGTCGGCCGGTAACGGACAAGGCAGCCGGTCCTAGCTAGCGAAACCCGCAAGCTCCCTGGCGACGTCCCCCGACCTAGCTCCCTGCGAATTTGCGGACATTTGCTACGCATCCCGTTCCACTTTACGGAGGTCCCCATGCGACCCTCTCGATTTGCTTTGGTTCTCTTGCCGCTGGCCCTCCTGCTCCTCGGAGCCGACGGCTGCTCACCCGGGGCTGAAAGCGGCGTCGCGGAGAGCGCTGGCGATACCACGGTGGCGGCGCGTCTCGACGGCGAGGACATCATGGTCAGCACCGTCGATGCCTGGATCAAGGAAGAGTTGTTTCGTCAAGCCACCGAGGACGGAAACGAGTCCAAGACCCACGAAATCCGGAACCAGGCCGTAGAGAACCTGATCAACGAGCGGCTCGTCGAACGTGAGGCCAAGGTTCGCGGCGTCGATTCGGAAGCGTTGATGGCCGAGGAGGCCTCCAAGCGCATGGCCGTCAGCGAGGCGGAAGTGCTCCAGTTCTACGAACAGAACAAAGAGAGCCTCGGTGACATGGATTTCGAGACCGCTGCCGTGCGAGTTCGCCAGCATCTCGAGCGAACCAAGGGCCCCCAGGCCGCCCGGGCCTTCGTGACTGAACTTCGCGCCGGCTCGGATGTCGAGATTCTCATCGAGGTCCCCCGAGTCGAGGTCGCGGCTTCGGGCCCGGGGCAAGGTCCCGAGGACGCACCCGTCACGATCGTCGAGTTCAGCGACTATCAGTGCCCCTTTTGCAAGCGTGCGGAGCCCGTCATCGCGGACTTGTTGAAGCGGTACGAGGGCAAGGTTCGTTTCGTGTACCGACAATTCCCCTTGGACCGAATTCACCCCCTGGCCCGCCCGGCTTCGGAAGCTGCCCTTTGTGCCGGGGACCAGGACAAGTTCTGGGACTACCACGCGCTGCTCTTCGGCGACAAACCCGACCTCACGCCGGAGGGCCTGAATGGGTACGCCGAGTCTCTCGCTCTCGACATGGAGGCCTTCGGCACCTGCGTGACCGACCGAACCCACCAGGCCGCGGTGGAAGCGGACGTCACCGAGGGCCGCGCCGCCGGCGTGACCGGAACCCCGGCCTTCTTCGTCAACGGCATCGTGCTGAAGGGCGCGCAGCCCGTCGATGAGTTCTCGCGCATCATCGATGCAGAACTCGCAGCCGCGGCCGAGCCCGCCCCCGCCAGCTGAGCGAGGCGAGATGGTGGCACTGCGGGGCGAAAGGCCGCCGCACACTCAGATCGCCCTCTGCACGGGAGGGCGATCTGTCGTGGCGAGGGGAAGACGGGGCCGTCCTGGGCCTCAGACCATCTTCGCCAACATCCGATCCCGCTCCTCGACCATCTTCGGCTCGCTCTTGGCCTCGAGGTTCAAGCGCAACAAGGGCTCCGTGTTCGAAGGGCGCAGGTTGAACCACCAATCGTCGTAGCGGACCAACAAGCCATCGAGGCGCGAAACTTCGACCGCCCCTGCATGCTCCACTTGTACGGCCTCGATGATCGCCTGAGGGTCACCGACCCGCCTGCTGATCTCGCCGCTCGCGTAGTAGCGGCGCAAGGGCGCCAGCAACTCCGACAGCGGTTTACCCTCGCGGCCTAACACGTCGAGCAGCGCGACAAACGCGGCAATCCCATCGTCGGCAACCAGGTAGTCCGAGAAGCGGAAGTAGAAGTGGCCCGAGAGTTCGCCGGCAAAAATGGCGTTCTGCTCGCGCATGTCGGCCTTCACGAACGAATGACCCACCCGACACATCCCCGCGACGCCCCCGGCGGCCTCGATCTCTTCCGCTGTGGCCCAGCTCGATCGCAGGTCGTAGAGCACCTTGCCTCCCGGGCTGCGGGCCAGTTGCGAACGGGCCAGAAGGGCCGTCACCAGATCGGAAGAGACGGCGGCACCCTTCTCATCGACGAAGATGGCCCGATCCGCATCACCATCGAAAGCCACGCCGAAGTCCGCACCGCTGCTTCGCACTAAGGCCATCAGGTCAGCCAGGTTCTCGATCTCCAGCGGATCGGCGGGATGGTTCGGAAAGCTGCAATCGGGCTCGAAGTAGAGGCGTTCGGTCTTGAGCGAGAGCCTCTCCAGCACAGGCTCCAAGGCCACGGCGGCCATGCCGTTCCCACAGTCGATGGCGACGTGCAGCGAGGGCCGTGATTCGCCGACGGACAAGGCATGGGCCACATAGCCCTCCAGCACATCTACCTGCCGGATCGAACCCCGGGTCTCGGCAGCGGGCGCCGCAGCCCGTTCCGGGCACAAGGCCTGGATCTCTCGAAGGCCACTGGCCTCGCCGACCGGGATCGCATGCTCTCGGCAGACCTTGAATCCGTTGTACTGGGCTGGGTTGTGGGAAGCGGTCAGCATGATCCCGCCGCCGGCGCCCAGTGACTCGACGGCGAAGTAGAGGATCGGCGTTCCAATCAAGCCCAGGTCGATGACATCGACCCCCTCATCCTGAATCCCCCGACTCAGCTCGGCGAACAGCTCCGGAGAGCTCGCTCGGGCGTCCCGCCCGAGGGCAATTTCGCGGGCGCCAAGGAAGTGCGCGGTCGCTCGGCCGATCGCATAAGCGTCGGCCGAAACCAGGTCGTCGGGGACCACACCCCGGATATCGTAAGCTTTGAAGATCTTGGACAAATTCGACATGGCGTGATTCTAGTCACCCTCTCTGAGTTGTCTGGGGGCCGATGGGCTCCGCTTGCCCGCTTGACCTAGCCCGGCCAGGCGGGCACCTTGAGGTGCATCATGTTCGGTCTCGGCTTTCCGGAACTCCTCGTCATCCTCGTCATCGTCGTCGTCCTCTTCGGAGCGCGGCGCCTGCCCGAGATCGGAAGTGGTCTCGGGAAAGCCATCAAAGGCTTCCGCAGTGGCGTCTCTGGAGACGACGAGATCGACGTCACTCCCGAGAAGGAGAAGGTGTCGGAGGGAGAGAGTTCTCCGTAGAGCCCTCTTCCGGGGTTCGCCCCTCAAGATTCGGGGCCTCCTCTGCAGCAGACAAGCTCGGTAGGACTTGCTGGTCGATGGCCACACCGAAGGCCTCGGCCGGGACTTGTTCGAAAACCGCGTGAAAGGCGGAGCCCGGACCCAGGGCGCCGGTGCGCCGGACCAACGACGCCTGAAGTAGGCGCGGGTCTTCCTCTCGAAGTCGATCTTCGTCTAGGACAGGGCCAGCCCAGGCGACCGCACCTTCGAGGGCCTTGCCCTGGGCGTCAAGAAGCTGCACCTGGAGGCCGGAGCTCCGCGCCGCGCTCTGGTTGGCAACCCCCGCGATGACCAAGATCGGACCGTACAGATTTTCGAGACTTCGAACCGTCAGGCTCTGGACCGAGGCAGCCCCGGCGTGCGACGCCAGGACCCGCTCAGGGTTGTCGGCCGTAGAGTGCGAAGTCGGGACCAGGGTGTTGTGGACGACGCCGAACAAGCCCGCACAGATCAACAGGATCGCAAGGCACCATCCCAGCGCATGGGCGGGCGTCTCTGGATGAAACCAAGGACGGGGTCGTCGTCGCACGGGAGAGGGGGCGGTGACCGTCTCTTCTTCGGCGTCTTCCCGCTCCGCTTCATCGAGGGGATGAGGGTCGGGAGCCTGATCCTCGAGGATGTCCCAGTTCTTCGGATCGCCGACTTCTTCGAGGGAGCTGACCTCGACAGCAGCTGTGCCGGATGTGCCGGACGGATTGTCGACGACGGCGGGCGGGGCCACGGAGGCCGCATTCTCGGCGGGTGCCTCAGGCGCGGGCACGAGACCGTTGCGAAAGGTGCCCGATTCGCCGAGGTCGCCCGGAGCGCCGAACAAGCTCGCCGCATCGGTCGGGGCGGCCGCTGAAGGCGGCGTGGCGAACTCTTCTTCGATCGCGCTGACGGGCCGTTCTTCGAAGCCCTGAGCCAGGTCAGCGACGGCAGCCGAGTGCACCGGAGACTCGCCTCCGAAGTCGTCCTTGACGCCGCTGGTCTCCAGCGCGGACTCGCCCGAACCCTGGGCGGTGAGTTCTTCCTCGACGGGTTTGGCTCCTCTCGCCGGAGTTCCCGATAGCCCGGAGGCGTTGGAGGGAGGCTCGTCATCGAAGGTCCACTCTTCCGGCGGCACCTCGCCCAGGTCGCAGGGATCCATCGCCTTACTGAGACTCGGGTCGGTCACACTGGGCGCAACGGTCTCCGACTCGGGGACGGGAACGGCTTCTTGGACCGTGCCGGCAGCAATGCCTTGGAGAGTTGACTCGGCCTCCGCTTCGACTTCGGGGGGCTGCACGACAAAGGAGTGCTCACATTTGGAGCAGCGAACTCTCGCCCCGCCAGCGGGGATCCGACTCTCATCGAGTTTGAACTGGGTCTGACACTGCTCGCAGCTGATGATCACCGGAGCCCACCTCGAGCTTCCGCACTCGCTCGGGTGCGCACCAGGAGGCGCGCCCCTGTCGGGTCGTGTCCAGGCGCCGGCGGCGTTCCCATCTTGTCGTGCCCGAGCAACTCGGCCGTCCTCCAGTCTGCCCGCACAGCGGGCCTTGGCCCGGTCGCGATTGCACGGGCTCAGCGTTCGTTTCGGTTCTGCCCAGGGGGGGCTTGAGGCCCCGCGGGGGTACTGGGCGAGCGACTCTTGGAATGAACGATCCCCGCCGACGCGGCGGCAGGGGGTCGGGGGTCTCGACTCTGGCCCAGTCTGGTCTCCGGCCGGGGCTTGGCCGGTCCGAGACAAGAGCCAGCCCGGGCGACCGAGAGCCCGAGAGGACCCATCCCTGGGAGGCTCGGCCCGAGGCCTCCCTCTCGGCGGCACCGCCCAGCGCGTCCCCCGGCGCGGAGCTACCCTGGCGCGACCCGGTGGCCGGCCCGGTTCTTTTCGCCGACCGCGCGCCACGAAAGGGTTGGGCTACCAACAGGGCGATGGCCTTCAACCCGCGTCCCTTGCCAACAACTTGAACCGACCAGAACCGAAACCCCTTGCGACGGAGTAACCCAGCATGGCAGGAGCCGACCGCCGACAGTCCTCTGAAGAGCCGCCGGCAAGCGTGGAAGAGGCGTTAGGTCGCGCGCGCCTGCATGGTCAGACGGCAGCCGCTGAACTCGCTGCGGCGTTGGCCGCACTTCTCGATGCCGGCGCCTTGATGGCCAGTGGCAAGGTAGCCTCCGAGACGGCTGCCGGGCCCCTCTATGCCGGACTCGCCGAACTGCGCCGCGTGATCGAACCCGAGCGGATCCAAGATGGGGAATCCCTGCTGCGGGTGGTTGCCGAGTCCTTGGACGTCGAGATCTCGAAGTGGGAGAAGCGAAGCCAAACGGAGCCAGAAGGCAGAGCTGTCCTGAGGGCCTTCCTGGGCGTTCGAGAACTGCTTTGGGAGATGGGAGTGCGCCCCGCAAGCGACGAGGACACGCGGGAAGAGCCCGAGAAGCCGCCCCTGGCTCCCGTGGAGGCACCCCCGCAGCGAGTCGCCGGCGAGGCCTGAGAAGGGAAGCAAGAGCCCAGCGTGACACCGGAAGGCCAACTGCTATAGATCCGCGGCGTTTGGATCCACCTGGCTCCAGACAGCGAGTGATTTACTCCCCAATCCCGACCGCATCCGCGCTCGCGAACTGTCGCTTCCGACTCCCCGGTGATCGAGATGGC
>JAVJHY012267010.1:0-10266 GCA_035593235.1 Phascolosoma agassizii | reverse complement strand
TCAAGCGGTACGCCAACCGCAAGCTCTATAACACCGAGACCAGCCGCTACATCACCCTCAAGGGGATCGCTGAGCTCCTGGAGAACAATCAAGAGGTCAAGGTCATCGACAACGAGACGGGGGAGGACATCACCTCCATCACGCTGTCGCAGATCCTCGTCGATACCGAACGCGACGGCCGTGCCGTGCCCGGCAACCTGCTCTCTGAGCTCTTCCAGAAAGGCGGGGACGCCCTGTACGGAGCGCTTCGTCGCAGCGTCGACGACACCCGGGAGAATGTCGAAGACTTCCAGCGCAGCATGCGCAAAATGCTCGGTCAGGACGAAGACCATCCCGATTGGATCGCATTCTCGCCGCCGGATCTCGAGAAGGTCGTGCAGCGTACCATGGAGCGGGTCATGAAGGCCCTCGACATCCCGAGTCGGGGCGAGATTCAAGCCTTGAACGAGCGCCTCGACAAGGTGCTCGAAGCCCTGGAGAAGAACGAGTCGAGTCGAGACGGCGAGTAGGCCCATCCCATTGGAGGGTCGCCGTTCGTCGAGCGAGCCCAGCGACCGCTGAGGATCACGGCCCTGCGAGCCTTCGCTTCGAAGACGCCGGAACTCGCCTGAGGATCGCGATCCGGCTGGCTTCCGATACCGTCTCAGAGGCATGGTGAGCCCGCGCCGAATCGGCATCGTTGAAGACCCGCGCTTTGCGCAGCACCGAGAACCCGCCGGGCACCCAGAACGAGCCGAGCGTCTGGTCGCCGTCTCGGAAGCGATCGACGCGCTGCGCCCGCAACTGCGCAGCGTTGAGGCCCGGAGGGCTGATGCCGAGGAGATCCTCGCCGTCCACGACGATGCCCATCTCACGACGG
This sequence comes from Phascolosoma agassizii, assembly GCA_035593235.1. Classification (NCBI taxonomy): domain Eukaryota; kingdom Metazoa; phylum Annelida; class Sipuncula; order Phascolosomatiformes; family Phascolosomatidae; genus Phascolosoma; species Phascolosoma agassizii. The sequence continues at coordinate 9,407 of JAVJHY012267010.1, read as the reverse complement.
TCGAGGGAGCGGCTGAGGGCGGCGCCGGGAGGCTCGACCCGGACACCTATGTCTCTGCCGGCAGCTTCGAAGTCGCGCTGCTCGCCGCCGGCGGAGCCATCGATCTGGTGAAGTCCGTGATCCGCGGCGAACTCGACAGCGGCTTTGCCGCCGTGCGCCCTCCGGGACATCACGCGGAGTCGGATCAAGCGATGGGCTTCTGTCTCTTCAACAACGTGGCGGTCGCTGCCCACGCTGCCCGTCGAGAGGGTCTTGAGCGTGTCGCCATCCTGGACTGGGATGTGCACCATGGCAACGGAACCCAGCACAGCTTCGAGACCGATCCGAACTTGCTCTACATCTCGACCCATCAATTCCCGTACTACCCCGGCACCGGAGATTTCGGCGAGTCCGGGATCGGGCGGGGCGAAGGGACGACGCTGAACGTGCCACTGCCGGCGGGATGCGGGGACGCCGAATACCTGGGCGTTCTGCAACGCATCGTGGCCCCTGCCCTGCGCGCCTTCCGACCCGAGCTGATTCTGATCTCGGCCGGCTTCGATGCCCACCGGGACGATCCCCTCGCCTCCATGATGGTGTCCGGTCCCGGGTATAACGCCATGACTGTGGTGATGCGGGAACTCGCCGCAGAGCTATGCGGCGGCCGAGTCGTGTTCATCCTGGAGGGCGGCTACGCCCTGTCCGGACTACGCGAGGGCGTGGGGGCGGTGCTCTCGGCGTTGCGCGAGGCCGAACCGGCCCCGGTTCCGAAGATTCAGGTACCCGATGGCACGGTGCTGGCCCAGGTCCTGGATCGTGTTCAGGCCGCCCATCGGGGATGGGTTCCTGATCGAGGCGATCTGTAGGCGGAACGGTGGGCGGCGCACGACGACCGCCGGACGAACGCGCACATGTTTCTCGAACTCTCGGGTCCACCCGACCGCTGGTGACGCATTGGCCTCTCTGAAAGGGCAGTCCCAGCTGGCGAGGAGTGCCGGAGAAGGTTGCGGCCGGTCCAACGATTCTCGCGATTCGCTCCCACCGGGCACCCACTGCGAGGCTTCCGAACCTCGTCCGGGCTTCCCCACATCTCGTAGAGGTTCTGCCAAAGCACCCCTAGATGTTGGGGTGCTCCAAAAAGTTGAGCAATACCGGCAATTTTCCTTTGCTTGTTGCCCACCGAGTGGATACAAAGGGGATGCAGTGGGACGAAGTGGCACCGAGTGGCAGACGCTCCTTGCTAGCCGAAAAAGCGAAAGTTTTGACGAATGGCACGCGGCCGCTTCAACCACTCCATGGACGACAAGGGAAGAGTGAGCATACCCGCCGTGTTGAGAACTGAACTCCAGGAACAAGACGAAAGACCGCCGATCTTGACCAACCTGGTGGACTGTCCCGCGGTAGGCCTCTTCTCCCACGATCGTTGGCTCGAGATCGAAGAGCGTCTCGCCAACATGTCGCAAATGCAACCCGAGATTTCATCCCTCCAGCGCATGCTGGTTTCCGGCGCCGTCGAGGCCCCGGTAGATGGACAGGGGAGAATCCTGATTCCGCCGCACCTCCGGGAGCACGCGGGTCTCGACCGAGAACTCACGATCGCGGGCGTTGGGAAGCGCATCGAGATCTGGGACAAATCCCGCTTCGACGAGGAGCTGACCGCGATCCGACAGCGGGGTCGCGAGGTGTCCAACGTCGCAGCGGAGTTGGGTTTGTAGAGGATCGTTTTATGGGGGGGACCTGGAAGCCAAGGCTTCTGGGCACTTTAGGATGGGGTGTCTCCGGAGTAGCTGATCCGAGACCACGGGAATCGTTGGGGGGCGTGCCCCGAGGTTCTGGCAACGCTCTCCGGAGCACCCCAATCCTGAAGCTTCGAAACTGGCTCTTCGCCGGTCGACTCTCCTCCTGAGACTCCCCTCTCAACTCGTTGGTAGTCGGAGGCAGCGGACGCTGTCGCCGCATCGCTAGCCAAAACGGGCCGTCGACAGGCGGTCTCCACCACACGGGGCCTCGAGCGGATTGCCGGGCCTAAGTCGCGTGAGTCCGAACACTCTCCACCAACCGGTCCTCGTCACCGAGTGCCTTGCTCTCTTAGGAGCGAGGCCGGTCGTCGTTGGGGACGCCGCCACCACCGAAGGCCCGCGTGTGTTCGTAGATGGCACGATCGGCTTCGGAGGCCACGCGGAAGCGCTGCTTCGCGAGGTGGCGCCGGAAGACCGGCTGGTGGGCCTCGATCGGGACGAGGCCGCCCTCGCCGCCTGCACAGATCGGCTGGCTCCCTTTGGTGAACGCGTCGAGTTGGTGCAGGCCTCTTTCCGACAGCTGCGCGATGTCCTGCGCGCACGGGGCGTGACGGCTGTCGACGGAATCCTGCTCGACCTGGGTGTCTCGTCGGTACAGATCGACCAGGCCGAACGCGGATTTCGCTTCGCGGAGGTCAGCGCCGAGCAGACGCCCCTCGACATGCGTATGGATCCGAGCCGAGGCTCCTCGGCCGCGGACCTCCTCGCAGAAGCTTCCGAGGAGACGCTCACCGAGTGGTTCCGCACCTACGGAGAACTCTCCGGTGCCCACCGCTTGGCACGGGTGATCGTCTCGACGCGACGCGAAGCCCCGCTGCGCACGACCGCTGACCTGCTTCGGGTGACCCGGGAGGCACGCATCGGCCGCGGCCGCCGACACAATCCCGCGACTCTGGTCTTCCAAGCGTTGCGCATCGCGGTCAACGACGAGATCGGCGCACTCGAGGAGGGCCTTGCAGCCTCGATCGAGATGCTGCGGCCGGGCGGCCGACTTTGCGTGATCTCCTATCACTCCCTCGAGGATCGGCTGGTCAAACACACGTTCCGCCAGGAAGAGCGCGGCTGCATCTGCCCGCCGAAGGATCCGGTCTGCCGTTGCGGGCGTGCGCCGACCCTGGTGCGGCTCACCAAGCGCCCAGTGCGGCCCGAACCCGAGGAGATCTCCACCAATCCTCGTTCGCGCTCTGCGCGACTTCGGGCGGCAGAGAGGTTGGCAGCATGAGTCGAGCCTGGTCCGAGAAACGCGCCCGACTGTTTGCCGGTGGATCCAACGCAGCGGGCCGCGAGAGCTCGCCGCTCTTGGTGGGAAGAGACTTCAAGGGCGCCGGGCGCAAGCGGCGATCCGGCCAGCGAAGTGGGTTCTGGTTTCCCCTCCTTGCCGGCGCGTTTGCGGCCGCCCTGTTGCTGGTCGCGCTGCGCAACTCGATCCTCGCGCTCCGCTACGACCTCGATGACGCACTTGCTCGAGAGCTCGAACTGATGAAGCAGCAGCGCTCAGCCACCGTGGAGCTGCGCGAACTACGTGACCCCAACCGGTTGCAGCGCCTCGCCAAGGAGCGTGGCTTCGAACGGCCTGAAAAGGTCATCACCCTCCGAGCCGAGACTGCTCAACCATGAGAGCCCCGGATCTCCGCCGCTCAGGCCAGCGCGTCAAGCTGGCTTCCGCCGCCGTGTTGGTGGTATTTGCCGCGTTGACGATCCGGGCCGCTCACCTCACGGTCATCGACTCCCGCGGAGAAGAGCGCGGGACCTCACAGATGATCACCGTGCTTCGTGTCCCCGGCGCGCGGGGCTCGATCATGGACCGCAACGGCGCCGAGTTGGCCGTCAGCATCGAAGTCCCGTCGGTGTACGCGGTGCCGGCCCAGGTCGCGGATCGGGAGCAGACGGCGCGCGCTCTCGCCAAGGCGTTGAGCCGAAGCCACGAGAGTGTGGCCGAGAGACTCCGCAAGTCGTCGCCCTTCGTCTATGTCGCTCGCTGGATTACGGCGGAGCAGGCACAGCGAATCGAGAAACTGGAACTTCCGGGGATCGGTCTTGTTGAGGAGCCGCGCCGGACGTATCCGCAGAAGTCGTTGGCGGGTCACCTGATCGGGTTCGCGAATATCGATGGACACGGTGCCCGGGCGATCGAGCAGATGGAGGACGCCTGGCTCGCCGGGGAAGCCCAGCGGGTCGCTGTCGAACGAGATGCAAGGCGGCGCTTGCTTCCGCGGGAGGGCTTCGACCCTCGGCGCAGCGTGGGCGGAGATGTGCGGCTCACATTGGATGCGGCCCTGCAGGCCGATGTCGAGCGGGCGCTCCTCGAAGTGATCAAGATGACCGGTAGTGCAGGAGGCGTGGTTGCCGTGGTGGATCCGGCGACCGGCGACATCCTCGCGCTCGCCGAGGCGCCGACCTTCAACCCCAATCGCTTCCGCACGACGCCCTACCGGCGTAGCGCGTCCCAGGCCTTTCTGGCGGCGCCGGAGCCGGGTTCCACCCTGAAGCCCATCACCGTGGCCGCCGCTTTGGAGCACACCGCCATCAGCACCGGAGAGCTCTTCGACTGCGAAGAGGGCCGCTACAAGGTCCCTGGCAAGGTGATTCGGGATGTGAAGCCTCACGGCCTGCTTGCCGTAGCCGACATCCTGCGGGTCTCGAGCAATATCGGCTCAGCCAAGATCGGCTTCCAGGTGGGCGCCCGAAAACATCACGAGATTCTGCGCCGCTTTGGTTTCGGATCACGGTCTGGAAGCGGTTTCCCGGATGAATCCGCCGGCTTGCTTCGTCCGTGGCGAAAATGGCGAACCGTCGACCACGCCAACGTGTCTTTTGGTCAGGGTATGAACGTCACCGTCATCCAGATGGCCGCTGCGATCGCTGCCCTCGCCGATGGCGGGGTTTGGCGAACGCCCCGGCTGGTGGACGCCCGGCGGGAGCCCGGAGGCCCCTGGCAGGCAGTGCCGCCCTCGGAATCTCGGGTTGCGGTACGTCCGGGGGTCGCCTCTACGGTCGTGAAGATGCTGGAAGGTGTCGTCAGCGAAGACGGCACGGGCAGGCGCGCCGGCCTCTCCGAAGTTCGTGTAGCCGGTAAGACGGGAACCGCCCAAAAACTCGACCGCGCCGCCGGCACGTATTCACAGACCGACTACCGAGCCTGGTTCGTTGGGATTGCTCCCGCCGAGAAGCCCACCCTCGCGTTAGCTGTCATGCTCGATGAGCCCCGCGGCAAGATTCACGGCGGCGGCTCGGTCGCTGCGCCACTCTTCGCCCGCGCCGCTGCCGCCGCCCTCGCCCGGGGCGGGACCGTGACCCATCCGCTCCATGTCCTTCCGGATCTAGCCCGGGTCGACTTGCCCAAGAAAGGCACCCCGGCATCGGCTCGGCAGAAGACGGCCGCCCGAACGAGACCCGCCCCTCGGAAGAAGCCCGAGACGACTCCGGCCGTCACCCGCAGCGTCCCGGTCGCGGTGGTCGCAGCGAAGCCTGCGCCCGCGCGACCGACCGTGTCGGCGGCTCCCCCGGGAGCCGAAACCGCGACCCGCGTCGCGAAGCTCGGCGACCGCATCCTGGTTCCGGATTTCCGCGGGATGAGCCGCAGCCGAATCGAAGCCATGGGATTAGGCGGTTCCTTGCGGGTAGCCTTCATCGGCCAGGGCATTGCCACCGAGCAGTTCCCGGCGCCGGGAACGATCGTCGCCGGCAGCTCGGCCGTCAGTGTCCGTTTCGAGGAACGACCCTGATGCTCCTCTCTCAACTCCTCTCCGCATTGTCAGGTGATGACAGACCTTCATCGATCCAAGGGGAAGACCCGGTCGTGCGGGGCCTGGCTTATGACTCAAGGGCCGTCTCGCCGGGCGATCTGTTCGTCGCCCTCGTGGGTCACGACGCCGATGGCCATGCCTACCTGGAGAAAGCAACAGGCCTCGGAGCGGTGGCCGCCGTGGTCGAAGACGCCGCGAAGGTGCCGGATGGATTCCCGCATGCGGTCGTCGCCAACACGCGACGAGCCCTGGCTCCGTTGGCCACTCGCTTCTTCGGGGATCCGGCCAAGGAACTCGCACTGATCGGCATTACGGGAACGAACGGCAAGACCAGCACTTGCTTTCTGCTCGAGTCGATCTTCGAAGCGGCCGGCGAGCAGACCGGAATGATTGGAACCGTCGAGGTTCGCTATGCAGATCAACGTCGCCGGGCCATCAACACCACCCCGGAAAGCTTGGATCTGCAACACACCTTGCGCGACATGGTGACCCGCGGGATCGGCGCGGTGGCGATGGAGGTCTCCTCCCATGGCCTTGCGTTGGGTCGTGTCCAAGGTTGTCAGTTTGCCGTCGCCGCAATCACAAACGTCAGCCAGGACCACCTCGACTTCCACGAAGACATGGACACCTACACGGACGCCAAAGCCCAGCTCTTCCGGAAGCACCTGGCGACCGGCGCACACGCCGTGATCCAGATGGACGACCCACGGGCCGGCGTCTTCGTCGATGCGGCCCGGGCGGCAAACGCGAACCTGATCCGCGTGACCCGCCGTCCTGAGGGGGACGCCGAAGTCAGAGTCGTCGAGGCCGAGGTTCGAATGACCGGATCGCGGGTTCGCCTCGAACTACCCGGAGGCCCGCTCGAAGTCGCACTTCCGCTGGTCGGTGACTTCAACATCGAGAACCTGGCCATCGCGGCGGGCGTCGCGGTGGCGCGCGGGATCGCGCCGGACGCAATAGCCCGCGGCGTCGCGTCGTGTCGCCAAGTGCCCGGTCGGGCCGAGCGAATTTCGGCGGAGGCCGGCTTGCCCACCGTCATCGTCGACTATGCCCACACGCCCGATGCCGTCGACAAGTTACTGCGCACCCTCGCGCCGCTGACCGGCGGCCGGTTGATCACAGTGTTCGGCTGTGGCGGAGATCGCGACCCGACCAAGAGGGCCCCGATGGCAGAGGCCGTGGCCCGGCACAGCGATCGGGCGGTCGCCACGAGCGACAATCCGCGCACCGAGGATCCGAATCGGATCCTGGCAGACGTCGAGCAAGGCCTTCACGCGATGGTCACCACGGACGCCAGCCGGCTCGATGAGACGGAGTCTGGCTACGTTGTGATCGAGGATCGTCGCCAAGCCATCGACTGCGCGATTTCATTGGCCAAGCCGGAGGACATGGTTGTCCTCGCTGGCAAGGGACACGAGGACTACCAAATCCTCGGTACGCAGAAGTTCCCCTTCGATGATCGCGAAGAGGCGAGGCGCGCGCTTGCGACCTGGGCTGTGGCGGCGTCATGAGCGAGTCCTTCCAGGTCGACGACATCGTGCGCTGGACCGGCGGCCGCCTCGAAAGGGGGGACGGCGCCCGTGTGTTGCATGGCGTCTCCACGGACACCCGAGCCCTCCCGGCAGAAACGCTTTTTGTGGCCATTCGCGGGCCGCGCCACGACGCCCACGATCACCTCGCAGCCGCCATCGACCAGGGCGCCACCGCGCTTCTGGTCGAGACGCCCGAGAGTGTTCCGACGGACGCAACACAGCCCGTCATCGTCGTGCCCGACACGACCCGCGGTCTGGGTGCCGTGGCGGCGGGGCATAGGCGGCGGTTCCACGGGCCCCTGATCGCGATCACGGGCAGCAACGGCAAGACCACGACCAAGGAGATGTGCGCTGCGATCCTCGGCCTCTCCGGTCCCTGCCTCAAGAACCGCGGCAACCTCAACAACGAATTCGGTCTGCCGCTCACACTCCTCGAACGAGACGTGGAGCACCAGACGCTCGTCGTCGAGATCGGCATGAACCATCGGGGAGAGATCGCTCCCCTCGCCGCCATCGCCCAGCCCACGGTCGCTGTCATCACGAATGTGGGCAGCGCTCATATCGAGCACCTAGGGAGCCAAGACGAAATCGCGCTCGAGAAGGGAGACTTGATCGCGTCCCTACCCGCGGATGCAGTGGCCGTGCTCAACGCCGACGACCCCTTCGTGATGGCCCAGGCCCCTCGAACCGCGGCGCAGGTCGTGACCTACGGACAAAGTGCGGACGCCGACCTTCGGGCCCACGAGGTGATCGCGGAGCCGAGCGGCAGCTTCGTGTTCGATCTCGGCTGGCAGCGTACCCGGCATGAAGTGCGGATCGCGGGACTAGGCGAGCCCACGGTGATCAACGCCCTGGCCGCGAGCGCTGCTGCCCTGGTCGCGGGCTCCGGGGTTCCGGAGGTGGTTCGGGGGCTGTTGGCCTACGGCGGTGTGCCGGGTCGGATGGCACCGCTCGAGCTCTCTGGGGACTGCACCCTGATCGACGACACCTACAACGCGAATCCCCAGTCCACGGTGGCTGCGCTCGAGAGCTTGGCTCGTCTGGCCGGCCCGGGTCACGGTTGGGCGGTGCTGGGCAGCATGGGTGAGCTAGGCGAGACCGCCGCCGAGGCCCACAGAGAGATCGGCCGGATGGCCTCGGGCCTGAGCCTGCGCGGTCTACTCGTACTCGGCGAGTTCGCCTCGGAGTTCGCGCACGGAGCCCGGGAGGCGGGCATGCCCGAAGAGGCGATCACCCTCGCCTCAAACCATGACGAACTGGCAGAGGCCGTCCTTACGGGTCTGCGCCCCGGCGACTGGGTCCTGGTCAAGGGATCGCGGGCGATGCAGATGGAACGAATCGTGGAACGGCTGACCGAAGCCAGTGGCAAGGAGGCCTGAATGCTCTTTCACCTATTGGTGCCGTTGTCCGAGCAGTACATCGCTTTCAATGTCTTCCGCTACATCACCTTCCGGACCGCCGCGGCAACGCTGACCGCGCTCTTCCTGTCGTTCTTGTTAGGCCCGCCAATCATCCGAGCCCTCGAGCGCTTGCGCGTCGGACAACCCATCCGCGATGTGGGCCCGGCTCATCAGGAGAAGGAAGGCACGCCTACCATGGGTGGCCTGCTCATCCTTCTCTGCCTGGGCGTGTCCGTGTTGTTGTGGGCCGACCTCACCAATCGGGCGATCTGGATCGTACTTGGCCTGACCTTCGGCTACGGCATTCTCGGCTTCGTCGACGACTATCGGAAGGTGAAGGAGAAGAACAGCGACGGCCTTTCGGCGCGGGCCAAGTTCTTCTGGCAGTGGTTGCTGGCGATCGGCGTGGCACTGCTCATCTATTCCGACCCTGCCTTCGACGGCGAACTCTCCGTGCCCTTCTTCAAGGATTTCACGCCGCATCTGGGCTTCGCCTACGTACCCCTCGCCGCGTTCGTGATCGTGGCGGCAAGCAACGGTGTCAATCTCACGGACGGCCTCGACGGGCTGGCGATTGGCCCCGTGATGATCACGGCCGGGACCTTCTTGATCCTTGCCTACGCCGCCGGCCACGCACAGATCGCCGACTACCTCGCAATCAAAGCCGTGCCGGGCAGCGGACAGCTCGCCATCTTCTGTGGCGCCCTCGTCGGCGGCGGCCTCGGCTTCCTTTGGTTCAACAGCTATCCAGCCCAACTTTTCATGGGTGATGTCGGCGCCCTCGCGTTGGGCGGTGCACTTGGCGCGATTGCCATCGTGATCCGCCAGGAGATGCTGCTAGCGGTCGTCGGCGGCATCTTCGTCGTCGAGACCCTCTCCGTCATGATCCAGGTGACCTCTTTCAAGTTGACTGGAAAGCGCGTCTTTCGGATGGCCCCCATCCATCACCAC
>JAVJHY012265953.1:0-24816 GCA_035593235.1 Phascolosoma agassizii | reverse complement strand
TCGGTGAAACCGTGTGGACACACTGTGAACTGAGGTGCGTGCATTTCGAGTCGTAGATGCAGTACTATCCACGCTCATAGCAGGAAATTTGTGATTCATGCGGGCTAGTTCGTAGACATAAGTATACTGTAACTACTTTCGATTTTATGATCTTCGTACTCGTTTCGAATGAAATAGAGTGGCATGCGCTGGTTCTGTACAATCTCGAGATCGGCGTAAAATTGTACAGGGCAAAGCATATAGTGCACCTTAATGTTTGTTGAAATGTCCTGGACGTCATGTTTCATGTCGTAAATCCTCGTTCCAGCCCGCTACGGGAAGTCGTAGTCTGTCAGCTAAGTTAGGTGTATAGCGCATAGCATGCCAAAAGCGTTCACGACAGAAAATTCAATATGTAACATACTATACATTAGTGACTTACATAAGTCAAACCTTTTTTTGCAGAAGTATTGAACTTGAAAAAACCCGGGCCTTTCTCGATTCTGCTAGAAGCCTTAACAAGCCAGGTAGAAGCGGGATGACCGTCGTATGAAGAGGTTCGTTTGTGAAGATAAGTTGGTGCTTGCATGGCGTGAAGCAGGACTGCATTGTCTGAAAAAAAGTTTGTGAAAAGAACGAATTTCAGGAAGGTCCCTCCATTGAAAATTTGCATTTGCATCCTTACATGGCTTGCCGTCACTGCGCCCTTGGCGACATTCGCTGGTACATTCAAAGATGGACCGTTCGTTGGCTATGTGTTTGGCGACGAGGTCCAGGACGAAGGCATCGCTCTTGGTTGGCAAGCTGTGTACGAATACAACAAGAACTTGTCGTTGGAACTTGCTGGTTCATGGCAGGAAGATGAAGACACGCGGTTTTCGACGATACAGCCGGAAATACCTAACGTACCGATCGACCTGCAGTTGCTTGGTTTCTCCATGACCGGTCGCATTGGTACACGACCCAGTGAAAACGTCTATCTCTACACCGGTGGCGGGTTCACCTACTACGAAATCGACGGCGACACCGATCGGATTCGGATTGCGGAACATGAGCAAGGTGGTCAACCGGTTGCCTTCTTCGACGTGGATTTCGACAAGGAATGGGGAGGCCAGTTTGTGTTCGGCTCCGAAATAGTGCTCACTCCCAATTGGGAAATATTTGCCGAATACAGGCAATTGTTCCTGCAACCCAATGTGCAAGTCCGGTTCGCTCCAAATCGAGCAACCCCCACCGCATCTCAATCGAACGAATACGACTATGACCACAAGATGCTGCGATTCGGTATCAACTACCGATTCTAGCCCGCATGAATCGCAAATTTCCTACTGTGAGTGTGGAGAGAGCTACACGTTAAACAAAAAGTGACACACGTCACCGTCTTGCATCACATAGCCCTTCCCTTCCACCCTAAGCCTACCGGCTGACCGAATCGCCGCTTCCGACGTGTGTTCTTGCAAGTCGTCAACACTGAAGACTTCCGCCCGAATAAAACCTCGCTCAAAGTCGCTATGAATCACACCAGCTGCCTCCGGAGCCTTCGCACCAACCCGCACTTTCCAAGCCCGAATCTCTTTCTCACCGGCTGTAAAGTAGGTCTGCATGCCAAGAAGTTCGTGCGTGGATCTTGCCACCGTCGCCAAGGCTGGTTCAAGCATCGCCAGAGATGCCAACATTTCGTCGCGATCTTTTTCTTCGAGTTCAAGAAGTTCAGCTTCAATTTTCGCACAAACCGGCACAACCCTTCCGTCGTTTGCCTCCGCATAGTCCGTCACCTCCTGTACCAAAGCGCCTTCACCATGGAGATCGCTCTCGTCCACATTGGCCACGTACAACACAGGCTTCGCGGTCAATAGACCAAAATTCTTCAGAGCTTTCCTCTGTGCTGAATCCTTGAGTTGAAGGCTACGAATCGCTTTGCCTTCCGCCAAAACATCTCGGCACTGCCCAAGAATCTCGACCCGCTGCTTCGCCTCCTTGTCACCTGTTCGAGCCACCCGCTCCGCCTTATCCAACGACGGTTCCACAGACTGTAGATCCGCAAGCAACAGCTCTGTATCAATGGTTTCGATATCACGCACTGGCCCCACGGACCCGTCCACATGTGTGACATCCTCATCTTCAAAACAACGAACCACATGCAGAATCGCGTCCACTTCCCGTATATGAGACAAAAATTTGTTACCCAAGCCCTCCCCCTCACTCGCTCCTCGTACCAACCCGGCAATATCAAGCAGGTGAAGAACGGAGGGGATCACCTCCTGCGTTTGGACAAACTGCCGGATAATTTCCAACCGTGGATCCGGAACCTCCACCACCCCGACGTTCGGCTCAATGGTGCAAAACGGGTAGTTGCTCGCCTCAGCTCCCGCACAGGTCAACGCGTTAAACAATGTGCTCTTTCCTACGTTGGGCAATCCGATCACGCCGGCTTTCATAGACTAACTCCTGATAAACTGTGAAAGGCAGACTCTACTGAAGTGCCCAACGGATGACAACAATGCGGGCTGGGGGCTGGGCTGCAACTCTCACACTTCTTTGTCGTGAGAGTGTGGAGAGCGTTGCCAGATCGGTGCAAAATGAACTTTGCACGATGAAGCTGTATGGACATACTGCAAATTGAGCAAAGTGGATTTCGTGCCGTCGTGGTGGTGCTATCCGTACTCGTAGTAAAAGAAGTGTGAGAGTTGTAGGCTAGGCTTCCACGTCCGACTCTGTTAAGTTGCTTTGCCCGAAAGGAAAAAAATGTCGAGTTACAAGATTGCGCTGTTGCCCGGAGACGGGATTGGACCAGAAGTCATCGTACTAGCCGTAGCCTTGCTGGAAGCCGTGGCAGACAAGTGTGGCTTTTCTATCTCCTTTACAGAGGAGGCGGTCGGCGGTGCTGCGATCGACAAATACAACGATCCACTTCCTGATGCCGTACTCGAGACCTGTAAGCAACAGGACGCTATTCTGCTTGGAGCAGTCGGCGGTCCCAAATGGGACCATCACGTTGGCGCAATGCGCCCGGAAAGCGGGCTGCTCAAGCTTCGCAAGTCCCTTGGGGTTTTCGCCAACCTTCGGCCTGTCTCCGTATCGAAGAACCTGGCCGACGCATCACCCTTACGAACCGATGTCGTGCGAGGAACAGACCTGCTTGTGGTACGCGAGCTGACCGGCGGCATCTATTTCGGTGAGCCAAAAGACCGCTCCGGAAACGGAGCCTCGGAAGAGGCGTTCAACACCATGCGGTATTCGGGTGCTGAAGTGACACGTGTGGCTCGTGTCGCCTTTGAATGGGCTCGTAAACGACGCGGCAAAGTTACGTCTGTGGACAAATCCAACGTGCTTGTTGTGTCACAACTTTGGCGGGACGTTGTGACAAGACTACACACAGAAGAGTACAGCGACGTCGAATTGGGACACATGTACGTCGATAACGCTGCCATGCAACTTGTGCTGAATCCTCGTCAATTTGATGTCATCTTGACCGGAAACTTGTTTGGCGACATCTTGTCGGATGCCGCAGCCACCCTCGGTGGTTCGCTCGGCCTGCTTCCGTCGGCTAGTGTGGGCGGGCCGGTCGGCTTGTTCGAACCAGTGCATGGCAGTGCCCCGGAACTAGCCGGCCAAGACAAGGCTAATCCCATTGCTACGCTCCTTAGTGTCGGCATGTTGCTGGACCAACTCGGTGAAACAAATGCCGCTTTGGCCATCCGGGCGGGTGTCGAAGATTCATTGGCTTCTGGTATCCGGACCGCAGACCTGTGGAGGGAAGGAGATCAACGTTGCGGCACCAAAGAACTCGGCTCCTTCATTCAGCAACGTACACTAGCCTGCATATCTCAGACTTTTTCGTAGCGAAACTTAGGAGAGGCCACCAGCACGGGATGAATCGAATGGTTCCGCTGTGGCCTTGATGCTTCGGTCAGGTTAGCATAGACTCAGAAATTGAACGCAGATGTAATGTGCAGGTGCTTTGTATGCAGAGGATTACGAAAAAACGTAGATGCACCTATAGGGTTTGTCAAAGCTTTTTCGGGAATCCCTCTGCGCCAAATGATCCCACTCGTGCACCCATGATTTCTGCTTCTTTCACAATGCTTTCTTTGGCCCTGCTACTGACTGTCGTTGGTTGCTCCGCACCTTCTGAAAAGCCAAAAACCTCGTGGACTCCGTCGGAAGCTCCGGCTCCGACTCCGGCTACCAACACGGAATCAGCCTCAGCTAAGGAAGAGACGCGACCGCCCATATCAAGCGACGACATGCTGATCGACCATGCCCGCAAAATCATGGAGTTTCCCCTTGATTACAAAGAAGCAGGAAACGTCCTGAGAGCACTTGCGTTTTTGGAATGTCAAAACATCCACCCGCCGCCAAGGTTCAAGGTCCTCTCCAGCCTCACCTATGAAGCCGAAGGCACGGCCGCCGGCGTATTGGATCTGGTGATCTGGGACAACGACACTGAAACAGCCTGCTTTGTGTATCAAGTAGAACTGTCCGGAAATCCAACCCGCGCTAACGAAATAGCCGACGAGCGACTTGAAAACTTTCGAAGACACATAGACAAGAAGTTGCCAATCCGGTTTTTGCAGAACGAAACCTTAACAGACCTGAACAACAGCCACTTCAAGTCCGTGCAAACAGGGAAAATCGGCAATCGAAGCACAATAGAATTTGGCTTCGACCGGGAAATCGACATCACCCGCCCGGAAGTTGGGAAGATACAAGAGAAAGTTCTTGGTTTCCAGCATTACAAGGCCATCTCACAACAAAGAGTGAAATGATCCAACTCCGACCGTTCTTCATCACCTTATCCACCGCTGTGACCATTTTGTCGTTGGCTGGCGAACTATCTGCGTCTGGATCAACTCCCGTCCATGTCGTGAAAAAAGGAGAAACCCTCAGCCAGATCGCAGACTATCATGCCGTGTCCGTAGAAAACCTACAACAGCTCAACGAGATCAAGAATGCCAATCGCCTCAAAATCGGACAGCACATCAAACTACCTCCGAAGAACAAATCCTATACAGTGAAAACAGGTGACGCCTTGTGCAAAATTGCAAAGGACCACCACATAAGCGTGGAGCAAATGGTTGCCTACAATAACCTAACGAATCCAGATGCCCTCAGCGTAGGTCAACTGCTCAAGATCCCCCTTACCGCAAAGACCTACAAACCAGCTCCCGTCCTGCCGTCCAAACTTCGAACATCCCTCGCACAGATCAAAGTGAAGAGACAGAAGTGGCAATATATTGTGATTCATCACAGTGCTTCTAAACGTGGTAGTACGGCGGGTATGGACCGATATCATCGGGAAGAACGACACATGGAGAACGGGTTAGCCTATCATTTCGTGATCGGCAACGGAAACGGGATGCTCAACGGTAAGATCGATATCGGTGACCGATGGCGGCGCCAAATCCACGGAGGCCATGTAGCCAGCCACTCCCTCAACGAAAAATCTGTCGGCATTTGCCTCGTTGGCGATTTCGACAAGGCGCGCCCCAGTAAAGAACAGATGGAAAGCCTACAGGCTTTGGTGACCTACTTGATGAAAGCTTGTGGCGTTACACCCCAGCACGTACGAACCCATACACAAATCAACCCCAAGCCAACACGCTGCCCCGGACGAAAATTTCCAACCTCAACCTTCAAAGTGGCCATCAGCTCGTGAACGACAAATCACGCCAGTCCACCGAGCTCCCAGAAGTAAACGGGCAAACCCCCATTCCACATCAGACCGCCATGTTTGGCGTGATCACACCACCCTTGGCCGTTGGCCTCGGTATGGTCATCAGCGTCCTTACACAAAGTCATCTTGCCATCCTCGTCGTAAGAACGACCAACATTCTGTTGTTGAGTACAGGGCTGGTCTGCGCGACGATTGCGCTCGTTGGCATGCGGACCTATGGTACAGACCGGTTGCTCCGTCGCGGTCTTGCTGGCTTGCTACTGAACGGTGTGTTTTTACTTTATATTGTCATTGGGATCATGCATATCTCGGTAGGTGAGATGTAGGAGCGCGGCGTGGCACGCGCGAAATCACGAAAATCGTCCGTACGGGGCCGGGCTCCTCTTATGAGAAGGCGTAGTGACACCTAAGATTGGTCAGTACAAGTTTCCCTTTGGATTGATCCACCAAGCGAAGCACAGGTGGTGCCTCTACCCCGAGCACCCACAGCTTCCACCACCACCGCAGCAACCTGTCTTGAGATCGGCTTCGGTTGCCACCCGCCCCAATTCAATCGTCTTGGTCACATAACCCATCACAGAACTCTGTAGAGTTTCGATTTGTTCCCGCGCTGCGACATAGGCGCTAGCCACCTCGTTGGCCATCAACACGTCGCGTTCCTTCTCAAAATCCTCTATTTCGTTGTCCGTCAACGTCTGACCACGCTGTTGCTTATCGACAAGAAACTGCTGTTTTTCAATCAATGACTCGTAGACCCCTCGCGCAATATTATCCGTTACAAAAGCGTCTATGTCCCGTCGCAATGATTGAAACTGAGATTGCTCAAGAATGGTCTCACACAGTTCTTTTGTCTTTTGAATGATAGGTGTATCCTGCACCTTGAGTTCAATGGTCATGTTGTTCCTTTTTCTTTTTCACTTCGTCCATCCTGGCACGATTCTTTCTTAAAGATGTGTCCACAATCGGAGCTACAGCAACAACTCACTATAGCACATGGTTCCCAAGAATCCAGTGTAGGATTTTTCCTTCCTTCGCACTACAATTCGGCCTAATTTCTGGTACAGTGTACACAAGAGTATGAACATGTCAGACCCAAACAAGCTACCGTATCTTCTGCGACTGTTGGATGATGATTCGACGACGGTACAAGGCGCGGTCGCTCGTGAATTTGCGTCCTTTGGTCCAGAACTCGCCGACGAACTAAGCAAGCTCAACCCTGCTCCCACCGAAGAACAAATCCGTAAAGTTGGAAGACTCATTGAGTCATGGAACCGTCAATGGTTACGTGATCATTGGGGTTCTTGGACTTTGCTTCTCAATGACAAAGAACAGTTAGAAGCAGCACATACTATGCTGGCCGAATTCCAATATGGCAGGGCCTATCCCTATAAACTTCCGTCACTCTTGGACGACCTTGCAGAGGACTATGTGCGGACCTATGGCGAGGCGAATCTATTTCGACTCGCGCACTATTTGTTCCAGGTAAAACCCATGCGAGGGAATCGCGATAATTATTACGACCCAAGGAATAGCAATTTGGTTTTTTGCATCGAAGAAAAGACTGGGGCACCCATCAGTCTTTGCTGTATCTACACCCTTGTCGGTTATCGATTGGGATTAGACATTGAAGGACTAAATCTTCCTGGCCACTTTCTGGCTCGCGCGTCGGATTCCAGAGATGTCTATGTCATCGACTGTTTTGACGGAGGACGCTTTCTATCCGAACGCGACATTGCCGCACTCGATCCACCTATCGCAGAATCCGTACGAAAATTGTCTCTCAATCCGCCGTCAGCATTTACCATCATGGCCCGCGTCTTACGCAACCTTCACCACGCGTATCTAAGAGATTGTCGCGAAGAAAACGCCATGCTCATGATCGACTTGCTGGAACGGGTCGAGAGCTACGTGGTGAACGAACGCAAACAGCAACAGGATTAACCCGCATAGTTCACACATTTTCTGCTGCAAGCGTGGATAGCACTGGATCTACGGCTCGAAATGCCCTCACCTCATTTCACAGTGTGCCCACACGGTTTCACCGAGGTGTAGCCATTTCGAGCCCTACCTGCAGCACTCTTCACGCTCTCGCGACAAAAATGTGTGAACTATGCAGGTT
Source organism: Phascolosoma agassizii (assembly GCA_035593235.1). Taxonomy (NCBI): domain Eukaryota; kingdom Metazoa; phylum Annelida; class Sipuncula; order Phascolosomatiformes; family Phascolosomatidae; genus Phascolosoma; species Phascolosoma agassizii. Next base: position 17,041 of record JAVJHY012265953.1, on the reverse strand, counting down.
AATTACTCACCGCCTGGGTGCCACTCTTCCTCTTCGCCACCCTCGCCCCCAAACGCTTCATCAAACGCACCAGCCAAATCCACTAGATCTTCACCGGGACGCAGGCCTTGCAGCATTTCTTCGTCGAGTTCGAAGTCCTCATCAGCCACAGACGCAGCCTTGATACTCAAGCCAATTCGACGCTCTACCGGATCAATCTTGATCACCCGCGCCTCTACTTCCTGGCCCGGCCGCAACACGTCGCGCACTTTTTGTACTCGGTCATCACTGATTTGACTGATATGCACCAACGCATCAATGCCCTCTTCTAACTCGACGAACGCGCCGAAGGACGTCAGCTTCGTAACTTTCCCCGACACCTTGTCGCCAACATGATAGCGGGTGCTGATGTTGGCCCAAGGATCTTCCTGCGCTTGCTTCAGGCCCAGACTAATACGCTGCTGGTTAGAGTCGACTTCCAGGACCACGCATTCAACCGATTCTCCCTTTTTGACAACCTCCGACGGGTGATTCACCTTACGGGTCCACGACATATCGGAAGCGTGAATCATCCCGTCGATACCCTCTTCTAGTTCGACGAATGCGCCATAAGACGTGAAGTTTCGGACCGCTCCGGAAATACGAGTGCCAATCGGGTATCGATCCTGCACCTTGTCCCACGGATTTTCTTCCGTCTGACGAATCCCCAAGGAAATTTTCTGGTCATTGACATTGATGTTGAGCACAACAGCTTCCACTTCTTGTCCAACAGTCAAGACGTCTGACGCACGTGCCACCCGCTTCGTCCAAGACAGCTCAGATACATGGACCATCCCTTCCACACCCTCCTCTATTTCGATGAAAGCGCCATAGGGTACGAGATTGACCACTTTCCCTTTGATGCGAGAACCGACTGGGTACGATGTCGGAATGCCTTCCCATGGATTGGCCGTCTTTTGTTTCAACCCCAAAGAAATTCGCTCCTTCTCGAGATCCACGTCGAGAATCATCACGTCGATTTCAGCACCCACATTGACGATCTCTGACGGGTGATTGATCCGGCCCCAACTCATGTCCGTGATGTGCAGCAATCCATCCATGCCACTGAGGTCCACGAAAGCACCAAAATCTGTGATGTTCTTCACACGTCCTGTTCGCAGCTGACCCGGCTGAATTTCCGATAGCAACTTCATCTTTTGCGCACGGCGCTTTTCCTCCATCAGCTCCCGACGCGAAAGCACAATGTTGCGGCGCTCCTTGTTAATCTTCAGGATCTTGAAGTCGAGTTCGCGATTCAGCAACTCATCCGGATTTCGCACCGGTACCACGTCAGCCTGTGAACCTGGCAGAAAGGCATCCACGCCGATGTCCACAATGAATCCGCCTTTGACCCGACTCCTCGGGGTACCTTGGATCAGTCCACCTTCTTCACAGGTCTCCAATACTCTGTCCCAGTTCTTTTGGATCTCAGCCCGTTTTTTACTAAGGACAACCATACCGTCATCGTCTTCGAGCCGTTCCAGTAATACATCTATTTCATCACCGGACTGCAGCGCCTCGATATCTTTGAATTCTTCGACGGGGATGAGGCCTTCGGATTTGTACCCAATGTCCACAAGCACTTCGGTCCCACGAACGTCGAGGACTTTGCCGACAATAATGGATCCTTCTTGGAAATTCTTGAGTGTATTTTCGTAGAGAGCCGACATTTCCGCATAGTTGTCTGCGTCATGGTCGGTAGAGGTGAGGGAGGAACGGTCTTCGACGGTGGATTGTGACATGATAGTTCTGTTGTTTCCTGATTCGGGCATTGGCAAAGGTAATGAACCCAGAGAAACAGCCCTTTCATTTCTCCGGCTTCTATCCATGGATGGGCGCGGACGTTAGCACCAGCGTGTCCTGTGTACAAGTGCGTTTACCAACTGATTTCTCGACCTTGTCATCTACATCCCTCGGTTAGAATCCACAACTTCCCCGCTTTTTCACCACAACACAGCAGCAGGGGCGCCATTCAAGAGAAGGTATTTCAAAGAAAGTGAAAAAAGATGGGAAGAACTATGCAACCTACAACAACAGGACAATTAGATGAAGAATAAGTCACACTCAACAAAAGTTAGAACCACAGAGAAAGGAGAGCACCATGTGGTTTCGTGCGAACTTATCCCTAGCCCACACGTTCAGAGTCAAAGCTAATCCTACAAACAAATCGCATAACCTATTCCAACTAAAAGGGGAAAACCGAAATGAAACGTAGACCAAACTCTTCGCTTGCACATATCCACAGACTGCATCAAATACTTGGAATCTGCTTGTTGACATGCGCGGCGTCAGCCCCTGCAGCAGATCCGGAACCCGAAGTCTCACTTGTGACTCCGGCGGAGACTACAAGGGTGATAGTAGACCCAATTGACCCGATTTTGATTCCACTCCCCATTGATCCGCCTGTGATCCCAGATCCCATTGACCCACCTGTGATTCCAATTGACCCAATCGATCCCTGTATCTGGAACCCATGTCTGTGTGATCCCAGTCTATGCCACCCGAATGGATTGCTACCGGATCTCAAGATTAACGATGTCAGAGTAGACTGGTTCGGTTACGAGCGGGGATGCCTTGTGTTGATCGAAGTTGAAAACGCAGGGCGTGGAGCCGTGACATCGCAATTCGATGTGGATGTATTTTTCGGTCTCAACATGGCACCGGTGATTGAGAACCTCTCAGATTACTATGTGACCTATACGGCTGGTCCAAGCTCACCGATCGCTCCTGGCCAAGTGGTGGAAGTAGTTCTAGAAATTCCTCACTCACTGTACGGCTCGGAACTCAATGTATCTGCGTTGGTCGATACTACAAGATATGTCGAGGAGTCGAATGAGGGTAACAATCACTGGTTCAAATGTTCAGATCAGTGGCTGTATTGCCTCTACTAAAACGACATGATTCGTTCGCTAGAATCAGTGGAAGCCGGGGATCAACTCCCTGGCTTCCATTCTTTTGTGATTCGTGCGGACTAGAGGCAACCTATCTGGGAATATTGCGTCCGTGCGGATCCTGCGCCGGGCTCTCCGTAGAGTCTGCCAGTTGCTCACGCATTTGTGCGTCGGTCACATGCTCAAGCTTCTCTGCAGTCCCATGCAAATGATCACTGGGCAAAGCAAAATGCTTGTATAGATAGCTCTCCCACAAACGATGCGAACGAATCAAATGGGTCGCGGCATCGCGGCCAGCACCTGTAAGCGTATACTCGGAAGCAACCTGCTGGATTCGATCTGATTGTAATAAACGTCGCAACGCTATTTTTAACGTCCACCTTTCACTCAGCATAGCCTCCTGCAGCAAGCCAAATGGCGCACCACGAACTACATGCATTTCCTCGAGGCGAAAAAGCAACCCCAGCACATCTTCTTCCGCAATCCGCAAGGCCAGTCGCAGGCGATTCCACTGCTTACTGATCAACCCCTCGCGCGGGGAAAACAGCATCGCCAACAAAAACAAGAGACCCGCCACTGCAGCCATCATGCCAGACGTGCTTGTATCCTGTACGCCTAACCATCCCGGTATGGCTACCGCCGCAACATGCCCCAGTACCGCACAAGCGACGGCTACAACAACACTCACGATAACCATCGATATTAATCTCTGGGTCAGAAGCCACGCCGTAGCCGGCGGAACGACCAGCATGGCAATCACCAGGATGCTCCCGACACTTTCAAAGCAGGCCACCGTTGTCATGGCTACCAACGTCATTAGTAGGTAATGCATCACGTTCGCGTTAATACCCAATGTCGTGGACAAGGAGGGGTCGAATGAACTGATTTTCAGTTCTTTGAAACACAACACAAGAAACAACAGGTTCACAAGCAACATGCCACCCAACGTCAACACCACCCGCGGGACCTGTGCGGTTCCCACGACGAGCGTATCCAACGGAACCAATTCAATGGCTCCATACAGGACGCAACCAGGATCTAAATCCACCGAGTCGGCGGCTCGAACCAACAAGATCAGCCCCAAAGCAAAGAGGGTCGTAAAGACAACACCCATCGACGCACTTTCGTCTACTTTCCCATAGCGCGTGACCACCTGCGTAAAGACAGCTGTCAGGATGCCGGCCAAAGCGGCCCCCGCAAACATCGGCAAACTGGTGCGGCTTCCGCTCACCAAAAATGCAATCGCCAACCCAGGTAGCACGGCATGTGAAATCGCGTCCCCCATCATGCTCATTTTTCGCAACACGAGAAAATTGCCGAGCAAGGCACAAGATACCGCACTCAATACGCCGCCCACCACGATCCACGTATCAATCAAAGTCCAGGTCACGACACAGGCTCCTCATCTCGCCACCCCAACCGATGGGGGCTCGGCGGGACCATCGTCTCCGGATAGGTTTCAAGCATCGCCGCTTCCAATTCTACCACGAGCTCTTGCCCCAGCACATGTTCCACCATATCCGCGTCTCGATCTACATGACTCGGCGCAATATCAGCGTATGTAATCAGGTACATTTCCCACAACCGATGATTTCGCACCATGCGCATAGCCACGGCAAACCCCTCCTTGGTCAAAGAATAGCTGGATCCACTCCCACGCCGAACAAGCCCATCCCGAGTCGCACGCCGTAACAAACTCCTCAAGCCAGTACTCGTCCAAGTCCGCTCATTCAACAAAGAGTTCCACGGCATGCCAGCCTGACGCACACCTTCTCCAACTTCCTCATACCACTCATAGATAGCTCGCAACAGATGCTGCATACCCACCCGCGACGATAGATTGCGTTGCTGAACCCAACGCACCAACATGCCACGCTCCTTACCCACCATCATGCTCACAAGAAAAAAAGTACTTCCTACCAACACAATGACTGCTCCGGCCGGCATGCGCGGCAACAAGGCACTCAACCCAGCGCCAATCAAACAACTGAGTCCTCCGATGAGTCCGGCCAGCCATACGGTTTGTTTGAGTCGATGTGTCCAGAAGCGGGCCGTGGCCGCTGGTGTAATCAACAGAGCAATCATGAGGATCAACCCCACGGCCTGCAAACCAATCACCGTGATCGCTACGACCAACGTCATCATCACGACATCCAACCACATCGTCGGCCAGCCTTGTGCCGTTGCAAAATCCTGATCGAAGCAAAGAACACAAAATTCCTTAAACAGCACGACGCACGTGACTGAAATGAGGAGTGCCGTCACACCGATCAAGGTCGCGTCGCTCGCCACCATCGACGCGGTCTTACCATAGATGAACGATTCCAATCCCGCCGCATGTCCGAGACTGCCTTTCTGCACGGTCACCAGGATGGCCACCCCGATTCCAAAAAAGACACTCAAAGCAATCCCAAGCGCCGCGTCTTCCTTCAGGCGGGTCTGCGACCGGATCCAAAGAACGGTGCCCATACCAAGCAACCCACTCAACATACCGCCCAGCAACAAGCCGGGCAGAAACTTACCGGTCCCGCCGAAATGAACCATCACGAGAAATGCGATCCCAATGCCAGGCAATGTAGCGTGACTGACTGCGTCTCCCATCAACGCACGCTTGCGCAACAACATGAACGTACCGACCACGCCACTGCCTATCCCAAGACATAGGGCGCCCAACAAGACCACACGGGTATTGTAGTCCTGTAACGTGAACAACCGGAGCCACTGTTCGGCCGAAGGCCATGCCTGTGACCTGCCCGCCAGACTTCGTTGAATGCCTTCGGCCGCCACAGCTTGAGAGGAGGCCAAAGCACACCCACCTGCTACCAACCTACCTAGAAACAACTTCATTGTGCTCCAGCACGTGCCAATGCTTCCGCAGCCTCATCCAAGAGGGTCAATTTTCCTCCATACGTTTTTTGCAGGTTTTCTTGATGGAACACCTCCGCGGTTGGGCCGGTAGCCACCACCCGCATATTTAGGAGGACGACCTCGTTGAAATACTCAGCTACCGTCTGCAGATCATGATGCACCGCAATCACTGTTTTCCCCCCTCTCAGCAGATCATGCAACAGGTTCAGGATCGCTTTCTCTGTGGCGGCATCTACGCCGGCAAACGGTTCATCCATGAAATATAATTTGGCATCCTGTGCCAGAGCCCGTGCCAAAAAAACACGCTGCTGCTGACCACCGGAGAGTTGGCTAATCTGCCGCTTGGCAAACTCAGCCATCCCCACACGTTCCAGCGCGTGCATCGCAGCTTCACGGTGATTGCGTGTAATGGATTTGAACCAACCAATCTTCCCATACCGCCCCATTGTAACTACGTCTAACGCATTCACTGGAAAGTCCCAGTCCACACTTTCGCGCTGCGGCACATACCCCACCAAGTGCCTCTGTTCGTCATACGGCTTTCCATAGATCAACACACGCCCTGATGCCTTTGGTACCAAATCAAGTACCGCCTTGATTAAGGTGCTCTTCCCCGCTCCGTTGGGTCCCACAATGGCCGTGAGTTTTCCCTCGATAGCGTCGTAGTCGATATCCCACAACACCGGTTTACGGTGATAAGCTACAGTCATGTCGTGAATGGAAACCGGAGCATCTCTTGGATGTTCGCTGCCCGTGGCAGCTCGCTGCAGAGGAAACCGAGGCTTATCCTGGGAGACTTCGTCATCCGAACGTTGACGATCATTCATCGGACCTTCCTTCCATAGCCAGCTTGCCTTGCATCCCACCGCCCTGCACCACACCACCCAACGCCCGGGCAATGGTCGTGGCATTATGATCCATCATGCCAATATACGTTCCCTCGTAAGTGCCTGGCGACCCCATAGCATCGGAGAACAACTTGCCACCAATGACCACGTCCTGATCCCGTGCGTTGGCCCCCTCGATCAAAGCCATTACGTTTTTCTCCGCAACACTACTCTCAACAAAGATTGCCTTCACTTTTTTCTCCACGATCACATCAACTAACTTGTTAATGTCTTCCAGCCCTGCCTCAGACTCTGTGGACAACCCCTGGATGCCCATCACGTCAATCTCATAAGCCCGACCAAAATAGTTAAAAGCATCATGTGCCGTAATAAGAATTCGACTCTTCTTTGGAATGGAAGCAATCACCTTCTGCATGTACGCGTGTAAAGCTCCCACCTGTTCATCGTAGACTTCGGCATTTGCGGCGTAGGTATCCGCATGATCAGGATCAAACTCCGATAACGCTTGCGCCACAGCTTTCGCCGCTTCGCTCCACGCCGACGCATCCATCCAAACATGTGGGTCGAAATGTCCTGCAAATTCTGCCGGCTGCAGCAGGTACCCCTCATCCATTTCCTCCGTAACGGCATAGACTGGCTTGCCCTTACGGGCCACACGTACCAGCATGTCCGCCATTTTACCTTCCAGCATAAGCCCGGAATAGAAGACAATGTCTGCACCATTCAAGCGGGTCACGTCTCCACGCGTTGGCTTATACAAGTGTGGATCGACTCCCTCCCCAATAATTCCCTTCACATCGCCATACTCACCAGCCACTTGTGCCACAATGTCTTTGACCATGCCGACCGTGGTTTCCACGTTATAGGGATAGTTCTCCACCATGGAAGCCGGACCTGCCGGAGTTTGATCGGACGACCGAAGCGTCCACCACACAACCACCAACAGGAGTGCAATGAGCAATCCCAAGAACGCATTTCTCATAGAAACTCTCCTTACATTAATTTTGATTGCTCAAAATATTAAATTCTGATAGTCAAAATGCAAGCCAAAGATTCGCAGCCTAGATTCGGCAGTTGATCGTGGATGCAGTGAGCGAATGCTTTGGGTGCAGAGAGTTACGAAAAAACGTAGGTGCACCCGTAAGGTTCATCGAGGCTTTTTCGTAACTCCCTCTGGGCCAAATGATTCGCGCAATGCGCCGCGGGCAACTGCCGAATCTAGGCTCAGACAAATATGGAGAACTGTGATGGCCAGTAGTACGGTTGAAAACTACCTAAAAACAATCTATCAACAGCAGCAGATCAACCCATCCAGCCGGTTGGTCCCGATGGGAAAACTAGCTTCTGCCATGCAGGTCGTGCCAGGTACTGCCACATCCATGGTAAAAACCCTGCAGAAGTCCAATCTTGTCCACTATGAACCTCGCGACGGCGTGTGTTTGACCAATGCTGGCAGAGAACTCGCTCTTCACGTCTTGCGGCGCCACCGTCTTGTTGAACTTCTGCTCGTCGAACTACTCGGACTCGATTGGGCCGAGGTTCACGAAGAAGCCGAGCAACTCGAACACGTCATTTCGGACCGGGTCCTCGAACGCATCGATTCTGTCCTCGGTCGTCCGCGAGAAGATCCCCATGGCGATCCCATACCCACAGCACATGGTAAGGTTCCACATACCAAACTGGAGAGACTCGATACCTGCGACGAAAACCTTCCCCACTCAATCGCTCGGATTACCGATCAAGATCCGGATTTTCTTCGGTATGTTCAACGTGCCGGTCTCGTGCCAGGCTCTTTGGTATGTGTTGTACACCACGACGAACTCGCCGATGCCCTCACCATCCGAGTGGCTGACGAAAATTCACTTACCTTAGGCCGCACCGCCGCACGCAAGATTCTTGTTCGCAAGAATTAGACAGGCACACCGTCGAAGAAGTCGACAAGGCCTGTTTCCAGCGAATAGTCAGCACCGACAACGAGCAAATTACCTTGCCGAACGAGCTGCTCAAGGACCTTGGATCCATGTCTCAAACGGCTTGCGGAAGCACTGACATTGGCCCGTACCGCTTGCTGCACCAACACAGTAGGATCATGAGTGTGTTCCGTCTCCAGCAACCTTACCACGGACGGCCGAATGCAGTCCACAATGGATCGCAGACTGGGCGACAAACTATCCGTCGGTCGTTGTAGTTCTTCCATCGTAGCCTGCACGGCCCCGCACCGCGAATGACCAAGTACGACGACCAGCTGCGTCCCGAAATGGGTCGCAGCAAACTCGACGCTCCCCACTTGAGATGGAGTGACAATATTCCCGGCAACTCGAACGACAAATAAGTCACCAAGCCCTTGGTCAAACACGATTTCTGCCGGTACCCGCGAATCTGAACAACCGAGAATCATCGCGAAAGGTTCCTGATGTGTCGTCAACTCAGCTCGACGCGACCGATACGACGTTCCGACAAAACGCTCCGAAGCATCAAACGCAAAGCGCTGATTTCCCTCTCTCAGCCGTTCAAGTGCCTCATGCGCTGAAATCATAGGATGTGTAAGGAGTGTGGTTAGGCTTTCTGTAAGACAATTTGATAGGTAAATGTTCTTACTTCCCCGTGTGCTTCCTTTGCGATCATAAGCTCACGCTCTTCTACGCTTTTCCGACGTAACAGAAGATCCTTTTCATTGAGAGGGTCGCCTGGAAAGTACATCTGCGTAATCAAATCCACATAGCCAAGCTTAGACACTTTGAAGTGAATGTGTGGAGGTCGCGTCCAATCGGAATCGGCAGGATACGTTCCTGGCATCACCGTCTTAAATCGAAAGCCTCCGTTATTGCCACTGAGCACAACGGCCCAACCTTGAAAATTAGGATCGGCAAGAGCAGGATTCGGATCATGAGGGTGATTGTATTTCCCGGATGCGCAGGCTTGCCACAAGTCGACTGTGACATCGCTCACAAACTCTCCAGCCGTGTCGACAACCGTCCCTTCGACAACGATAGGTTCGCCCTTTGCACGCTGCTTTCGACCGTTGACAACCGTGAGATCGAAGTCTTTGTCTTTCTGTGCAAGTATGGGGTAAAAGGGGCCCTTTATTTCCGTGGGTGTCGGATTGAGCTTCGGAAGATAATCTGACGCCTGGCTCACCTTTGCCGAGGCTGCCATTCCGGCAACAACACCTGCTTTTAAAGCGGCTCTTCGTGATATTTTTTTCATGTTCAAAACCTCGCAGGAAGATCCACCAGGCTCGGATCTACGAGTCTGGCCAAGCTACCAACCCTTCGATGTCTTCATTTCCAGCAGCATAGTCGGTTATAGCCAATCGTGCGAGTTTGATGTGTACTGGTGTGCATCCTGATTCTTTCTGTTGCTTACCTTCCAAATAGACGACGAAGCAAACCAGCTTTACGTTGGTACGCGAACACTGGATACGCGCCATGCCGCTTAACAACCGTCGTTGGACCATATCGCCCCCACGAAAACCCATCTCCGACTTGTGCCCCACGGAGGTCGATGATCTCATAGGATGGATCGAGTGATTCCGCGAACTCGCGTAGTACATCATCTGCTGAATCTGCACAGGCCTGGAAATCGAGAATGCCTGGATGGGTCCGGCACACGTTACGAATTCTGTCTTCGTGCACGTCATCCACAAGACTCCTGTACGGTGGCTCGCACAATTTGAATAGTTCGACGAGGAACTCACTTAGATTGGATGACTGATAAAGGAAAACTGGCGCATCGTGACAAACAAACCAAATCGGGCCGAATTCGGTAGACTGAGATGACAAGTCGACGACCCAGAAATTACCGAATCCATCTGACGCAATCGGTAGGCTATTCGGGACGAGGGCCTCATGCTCAAACGCTATGTTCTGACCCGTGAAGTCAACTTGGTCGGCAACAACGCCTTCGAAACCTCGACAGGAGCGAAGTAGCTCGCGGATTGTAGGGGGCAAGGCACAGGGCAACGATGCCTCGAACTCTCGAATCTCTGCACCATCAAGACCAGGCAGGAGAGTGAGCTCAACCTGCTCTCCGTCCTCATCGGTCAACTCCTTTGATTGCGCCTCACGAATGATCTCTAGCGGCTCCATCTCGTCTCCCTCTTGTAGACAATTCGCTGAACCAATTGGATTGCAACTTTATGTGAATTTCGACACGAACACACGATCGCAGAATGAGTCCGTAAAAACTCCCTTTCAAAGGCTGGAATCAATCAGTTTTTTCAAGTCACGTATACCTAAAAGAACTTATCGATCTTCAGAGTGTCCTAGAGTATATCTTCGCTCGAATCTGGACGGTCCCCTAACAACAGCAGGACGCAATCAGGCGATGAAACGACAGCGTAGCAATGTCTTATCAAGACGCAGACGCATTGTGTTTCATGTCGTACACGCGTTCCTTCTTCTCGCCGTTTTCTTGGTAGGTTCTGAATGTGTATTACGTGCGATACATCGACCGCACAAAGATTTCATCCACACATCGTCGGAATTTCAGTACGACCCGATCCTTGGCTTGAAAGGAATACGTGGATTTTCCGGGACCGTGGGATTTAATCACGTGAACGTCTCCATCAACAACCATGGTTTCCGCGACGATGATTGGCATTCAAAGCTGGAACGAGCACAGCAACGTGGAGCCAGCAAGATTTTGTGCCTGGGCGATTCTACGCTCTACGGATACCGCATTGAAAAAAGGGACCGGTTAACCGAGCAACTCACGACCCTCGCGGAACGAAACGGTCACCCAGTCGAGGTGTTCAATGCAGCCATGCCATCTTTCGGGTCGGGACAGGAGTTCCGTTGCCTCGAACTTCTATTTCCGGAAATTCAACCCGATACAGTTCTCCTGCGATATTGCAGCAACGACATCGGGGATTCCACCTTGCCGTATGATTACCGGTACCCCCTCCGTGTCTACAAACCGTTCTATGACTTGAGTGGTTCCCTTATCCTGAACGAACGAGTACCGCGTCGCTTCTCGCTTTGGGCTGAAACAACCTGCTTGCGTCGTTTCGAATGGATCTACGTCGTGGACGATATCCAATCATGGTTTTTGGATCAGACGTTTGATAAAAATATTTGTCTGGATCGCAAATCGGATGGCACGCCGCTTCGTGATTTGACCCGGCAACAGAAGAAGAGACTCGTTGCAAACATGGGGCACCTTGCCACGCGTTCGGATTTGATAGATTTATTCGAAGCCAACAAGGAGCGAAACTACAACCTATGGCAAAAGATGTACGCCTACTGCAAGTCGCGCGGAGCCAAATTTTTACTACTTGTCGATATACCCCATGCAACTACCCAAGCCTGTTATCAGGAAGCCGATATCCTCCACGCCCTGACGGAGGGCGGCATCCCACACGTCAACATGTCTGCGTTTTTGAAGCCATACCGCAATTGGTCTTGCGTGCGTGGAGACGGACACCCCAACTATCTGGACAACGGCATCGCTGCCTGGGTCGTTGGCCAAGCAATCGTCAACCCCAATCTGGGGCCTGAAGAGAGCATGGCCAGCTGGCTATTCAGCTTGCCCCAAGAACTAGTATTCCGAGACCCAGCAAGTTTGCGGTACATCTTTGGAGACTGGGGAAGACTTGACCACGGAACCCGAGAAATCGGACATCCGGGATATTGCCTATTGCGTGGCTCATCGGAGAGAATCACAAAATTGACGATCGAAGGAACGGTTCTGGAACCAGGGGAAACGGCCGCCACCATACTCCATCTGTCCGTTCGTGGGACCCCACTCTGTGACACAACGTTGCCAGCGTCTGGCCCTTTCTCTTTCACAGTGGACGTCAAACCATCGGAGGACAGTTTGGTGCTCCTCGGGATGGAGCCGGAAGGGCGCATTAGGTTGGCTGCAGTTCGCAGCTTATCCGATCGTCCTATCGAAACGACATCGATCCAGACAGCAAGTAGATCAACGATGCACAGCATCACGCCGGACTATCCGCCAGACAACGTCCGAAAGGAGTAGACAGATCGGCACTGGATCGGGCGATGCATTTGTCGTCCTTCATCAGGAGAATTGCATCCTCCAACTCACACAAACTCTCGCCGACGAAGCGAAGGAATGTGGTTCCGCCCGCACGAAACACGTGTCGGTGCTCCCGCCAGACGATCAAGACGGTGATGCCCATGAGCATGCGATGCAAGTTGTGGGTGATGACGTTTTTCCATTGCGACCTCTTAGCACGGATCACGCGTAACGCGTGAGTTTGAAAGTGGACACACTGTCAAATGAGGCGTGGACATTTCGAGCCGTAGATGCAGTACTATCCACGCTCGCAGCAGGAAATGTGTGATTCATGCGGGTCAGGTTCAGAGCGCGGCGAGCAAATCGAAAGATGGTATCAGTCCAGTTGAACGACACCCGTGCGATATTCTGCTTCTCCATGAATCGACCAAGTTGTGCGGCATGTCGTTGTTCTTCAGCAATGAACAAGTCAAGGGCGTCGAGGTAGGATGAGTCACCGGTCTTGTTGCACCAGGCTCGGGCCATACGCCGAAAATGGTGCCCCTCCGAACTTTCCCCTAGTTGAAAAGCTTGGATTGAGCGAGTGATTGCACGCCGTTCTGTCGGGCTAAGGCCGTAGTCTGAGTCCCAAGGAATAGGCGACAAATTGGCTAGATTGAACCGAAAATAGCGAATCCAGTGTTGGAAGATGGCGTCAGACTTGGACATGTGGGATCTCCTTTTCAATTAAACTTTGTATTGCAAAGCCGTTGCAAGGTAGACCGGTCCGGACGGACAGTGTTCAAAATGAAATCGAGCGACATCTTGCCAGTTCCCTCGCACGCCGAATTCATCGGTGACTTCCCCAGAATAATCATGTGACGCTCCTTCCCGAACAGAACTGTCCATGACGTGGACAATATGTTCCATTGGTAGGAAACTTCTATTAGTAACGCCGGATTCTTCTCCCGCAGAGACGCAGAGGGGATCTGCTTCTTATCTGTCTTCAGTAGATCAGGACCAAGCTCGCAATGCCCCGGACCGCATCGACCACCATGCTTCCGATCTTCTTCTATCTTGCGTGTCGGTGCTCTTTGCTTCGCTTACCTTCGGATGCATGAAAAGGTAGCAGTTAAAACCAATGGCTCTCTGGATCCGTTTGAGAGCCTCAAGGGCTACTCGTTCCTTGAACTCATGGCTGTGTGCGCTTCGCTTTTGCTTGCTCATTGGTTTTCTCCTGGGTTCGCCCCGTCGAAAACCGATATCACTTAGACTCACCAGAAACTGGCTCCGTCAACACGACCACCACTGGTCCTCCGGTCGCCCCCCCCTACATCCCCGCCTTGACAAAACATCTATACTAGAGAGATATTCAATCTACAACCTAGTACAGTGACTGCCTTTCATCAAATATCCACTACTGCATTGAACGACAATACAAAACAGTTTGGCCACTACAAAATTGACAAGCAAATCGGTATCGGTGGTATGGGAGTCGTTTTCCAAGCTACGGATACTCGCCTTGGCCGCACTGTCGCCTTAAAAGTTCTCTCCACAGTACTCTGCCAGGATGAGAAATCTCGTAAAAGGTTTTTAGCGGAAGCCAAAGCCATTTCAAAGATGGATCACCCAAATGTTTGCTCAATATATGATTTGGGTGAAACAGAAGACAAACAGCTTTATTTTGCGATGCCCTTTTATCAAGGGCAAGAATTAAAAGAGCTTATGGCAAGTGGAGAATTGAGTCTAGGTCGGGCTGTTGATATCATGATTCAAATCTGCAGCGCCATTGCCGCAGCTCACCATAATGATGTTATCCATCGCGATATTAAGCCGGCCAATGTTTTCATCACTGAGAATGGCACGGTTAAAGTCCTCGATTTCGGCATTGCGAAACTCAGTGGTCTTGAACTGACTCAAACGGGAAAAATAATGGGGACCATTCATTATATGTCTCCTGAACAAGTAAATACTGACCCAGTTGATCACCGATCGGATATTTGGTCTCTTGGGGTCCTCCTTTATGAAATGCTCGCAGGTAAGAGGCCCTTCTGTGGCCACACTGCTCTAGCGATCTCTCAAGATATTATTAACTGTAAGCCGGAAACGATCACTGTTCACTTACCCAATGCACCGGCGATCTGTGAAACACTTATTGCCAAAACGTTGCAGATCAAGCCTCACGACCGCTATTCAAATCTGGACGAAATGATAGGCGATCTGAACGATCTCAAAACAGAACTAACTGGCTCTTCTAAGGTAGAGAGAAATATGTTGGTTACGAAACCGCCAATCAGTTCTGTGGATACGACTCTTGTGATGGGTGAAACTCTCTCAGACATATGTCAGAGACTTGAACAATATGTCGGTCCATCGGCTCGCATGCTGGTTAACAGTCATTCCAAAGACTGCGAAACCTTAGAGGAATTGAAACTGTGTCTAGCGAAGGAATTACCTGAAGAACACAGACAGGATTTTATCGATAGTGTTGTCACGGGTCTTACTAGTTCAGTAAAGCCCCAAAAGAAAACATTATCTTTATCGATAATTTCCATTGTACTTCTAGTGCTCATCGTTGCCGGTGTTGCAATTTTTTATGCAAAAACAGCATCACAAGAAGTTGATGTTCATCAAGATTTTAGGGGAGTTACGACTGATAGAATCAGGGTCGGCATGACGGCGGCCTTCTCCGGCACTTCCAGAGAACTTGGGCTCAGTATGAAATTGGGTATCGAGACATATTTTAGAGAGCTTAATGATACGGGTGGAATTCACGGTCGAAAACTTGAACTAGTTGCTGTTGATGACTCTTATCAACCAGAAAAGGCTGTGGAGAATCTGAAATCGCTTCTCGATCCAAAAACAGGAGTTTTCGTTCTTCTCGGTAACGTTGGCACACCAACCGCTAAAGCCATATTACCCAAAATCTTAGAAAATAATACCTTACTATTTGGCACCTTTTCCGGAGCCCAGCTCTTACGGCAACAACCACCTGACAAGTATGTGTTTAATTATCGCGCCAGTTATGCGGATGAAACGGCTGAAATTGTTAAGTATTTCACTGAAAGGAAATCGATAGAACCACAGAGGATTGGCGTCTTCTATCAAAATGACAGTTATGGAGTAGATGGCCTTTCTGGCGTTCAAGCTGCCTTGCGCAAATTGCGCATCAATCAACCAATCCAAATGGCCTCCTATGAGCGGAACTCAATCAACGTCGACAACGCCGTTACAGCCTTTATAAAAGAGAAAGAAAATGTTGATGCGATCATTATTGTTGGTTCCTATAAAGCGAGTGCAAACTTTACAAAGCTCATGCGAGAGGGCGGGTACAAGGGAGAATTTGCCAATGTTTCTTTTGTCGGCACTCATGCTCTCACAGAAGAATTTAAAGCGTTGGGAAGTGATTACGCCGAAGGAGTAATCATCTCTCAAGTGGTGCCATTCTACGACTCTTATGCATCGGGGGTATTAAAATACCGTGACGCTCAAAAGAAATACTTTCCAAGTGAAGCGTGCAATTTCGTCTCACTCGAAGGGTATATTATTGCCAATATTTTCTGTAAAGCTCTAAAAGAAAATGGGCGCTTACTCAATACCGACAGTTTGATCGAAACGCTTGAATCTCTAGAAGCTTACGATCTTGGTATTGGGCCTACGATCTCATTCAGTAAATCCAAGCATCAAGCCAGTCATTTTGTTTGGGGGGTACGTTTAAATAAATATGCAGAGATTAAGCTCATTCAGTTAAGAGATCCATGATAACTATGTTTACCCCAGCGTTGCATGACTTGTGCTAACTATTCTAAGCGGCGTTTCGCAATTGTGTGAGTGACTGTTGGTAAATTTGCGTGACGATGGCGTTGCCACTTATGGTCAGTTGTTTCGCGGTTTGGTCATCCGCCCTGCACGAAGGAGTAAGTGGGATCGTATGGTGTGAGCTTTTTGAAGACGCAACAGGGTGGTCGCTTCCATCCTCGCGTCCGGATGAGTGCGCATGCATCTGTATCACATTGTGCGCATAAATCGAAGCCAACATCGCCAGTTCGTTGGCCCGTTGGCGCACTGAGACAATCGCGTCGAAGTTCATCATCTCCTTGAGCTCTCCGATCCCTTCCTGGCTTCCACGTCCACCTCTCTCCGCTCCCACTAGGCTGCCATACTTTTCGCGTTTGTACACGTTGACTCGCAACGTTTCGCAGATACACTCGAGCTTCTCGTTTGTCTTCAGTTGATCACCGCCGAGCTCACAATGTACTGGACCGCATACCACGATTGTTCCGATCTCTTTGTCGGTCCTTCTTTGCGCGAATCCTTCTTCCATCCCACCGATCAGCACTACAATGCGTTTGGCGTTGCGACAACATTATGCTACATCTTATGCCGTGGCGGGAGTAATTCAGTTGGTAGAATGTCAGCTTCCCAAGCTGAATGTCGCCGGTTCGAGTCCGGTCTCCC